>VZRR01013231.1:704816-839766 GCA_013398015.1 Oreocharis arfaki | reverse complement strand
GAGCCCTCCTCCTCCTCCTCCTCCTCCTCCCCGTGCTGCTGCCCCTGCCCCTCTTCTCCCTCCTCCCCCTGCTCCTCCTGCTGCTGCTCTCAGTGCCGCTCTCGCCTCGCTCGCACACGGACGCTCCCGGGCCGGAGCGGGGACGCGCAGGGCCGGAGCAGGAGCGGGGAGCCCCCGGGGCGGCTCGGTCGGTGCGTACGTACCGGTCATGGTGTGAGTGCGAGCGGCCGGCTGGCTGGCTGGCTGGGCGGGAGGCAGGCAGGCAGGCTGGCTGGCTCGCACACACGGCCCGCTAGCTGGGGCTAGGCGGCTGCCGCCGGGGACATGCTTATTGTGCTCACGGCGGGCTGAAGCGGCGGCGGCGGCCCGAGCCTACTCCGGGTTTTTTTTCCTATTTTGATTGACGGTGCGGGAAAGCCGAAAGGTGGGGCTTGCCGCGGGAGAGGGGGCCCGGCCGACACCGCCGCCCGCCCGCCCGCCTGCCAGCCCGGAACTCCCGCCCCCGCCCGCACCCTCATTGGCTGCGCCACGCCGCCGCCGCCGCTCGCACGGGCTGCTCGGGCTGCCAGTCACCCGCCGGGGGCGGGGGGGGCGCCCCATGCCGGGGCGGCTTCCTGTTTGCCAGGGCTGGTGCGGGGAACAATGAGCGGGACCCGCCGGGAGCCCGCGGCCGCGCCGGCCCGGGATGCGCCGGCCCGGGAGGCGGCCCCGCCGCCACGCTCCCCTGACACCGCCGGCCACGCTCGCCCGCAGGGGTCCGCGCATAAGACACAGCTGCGCGGCGGTGGCGCTATCCCCCTAGCCCCCCCGCGGCCCCGCCGCTCTTGTATCCGGGGGGCGCCGGGCCAGGGCTGCGATCTTTCGAAGTCTCCCCGCCGGGGCTGTCACTCACGGCTGGCGACAGCCGGGGCGGCGGGCGAGCAGCGCCCGGCCGACAGACAGCGCCGCCGCGCTTTGTCCCTCTGGCGCTAAGATGTCGGCGCGCCGTCCCCAGGGGAGCCGGTCCGCCCGGGCGGGCCCGGCCCGGAGATTGCCGCTGGCCGCTGCGGGACGGGGCGTTCGGGTCAGCGCCGGCCGCAGCCCGGGAGCAGCGCCCGCCTCAGCGGGGCGACCCCGCCGTGCCGCCGTTGCATAAGCGCTGTGGCGGGCTCGCACCTGCCTGACCCGGGCGGGGGAACCTAAAACCTCCGCTGTCTGTAATGCAGAACAAAACCCGTCCAGGATAAGGCCGCGAGTTCGATTTCAGCGCGACACACCTTCCCAGCGGGAGTACTTGCCCTGAGCTGGGCAGCCGAGCCTTGGCACGGATCGAGCATTTGTGCCAGCAGGCTTTATTTTGATCATGTTAAAGAGAATTAGTAAGATTCCCCGCAACGTCAGTTTGTTGGTCTCTGTCTCATGTTATGCAACACAAAGGAAACTGGGAGCTCCCGGATTGTTAAACTAAGACAGGAAATATGTTTAAATCGTTACATAAGTATATGATGATACAGGAATGGTTATTAGTGGGGCCTGTTTCTCTGTTACACCATGTAGCTTGTGAAGGGTTCCTGTAAAGGGGAACAATTTGGGCTTGGCCTTCCGTCCCATTTGAGTGCAGGTGCGGGGTCATAGGAGAGTGTGTAGGTTGAGGCACTGAATTTGACCCTTAGATTAGAAATTCTCCCAAAGAATGAATTTTTCATGTTTTCCCTTAGTGTGGTGTTCCAAGGAGTCTAAATGAGGCCAAAAACCCTCAAACCTACGTTCCTGTTACAATCTTTAATGTAATTAGAACTGAGGATTACCTAGGAGATAGAGTGAGCACAGTCTTGTACGTCCACAGTTGGGCTGAGTATGTGGAGTCCCAGGCTACTGAGATAAACTCATGGCAAAGTTAGTAACTAGGAAACCCAGCAGTATGGTCAGGATTTTCAACAGCCTCTCTGAGCAGAGACTAAACAGTGCTTTTGAGTGCTGGGACTGATTATGACCTTGCAGTAACTGCCCAAGCTTAGCTTAGACAGTGTTACAGAACAGGAAAAAAACGCACTTGGAAAATGTGAATTTAATATCAGGAAGTTATGATGAAGGAAGATTGCAATATTACGCTGTCAGTGGAAGGTTGTTCTTGCTGTGTGGTGTTTAGTCTTATTTCTAACCAATTTACTTTTGCTGGTATGTTGAGAGTACCTTCAGGTGACTTAATAGTAAGTTGTAAATCAATCCCAAAGCTTTTTGTCACAGTTTATTTTTTCCAAGGTAGTTAAAAAAATCCCAGCCAAATAGTTCTGTTTGTTAAATTTCTGTATTTGTTTACATAGTCACTTGTAATTCTACTTTAGAATCAGTCATTAGTAAGATAGATAACACAGCCATAAAGAAGGTTTTTTTGCAATTTGTGGTTTTTATTTTAATAAGAAGCAAAAGCTGTAACTAGGAACAGAAGTCGGGTTTTTTTAAACAGTGTCAGAAATAATTTTTAGCCAGTGAAAGCTAATATACACAACATTTAAAAATGCATCAGTATACATACATAAGGACATTTCAGGAAAAAAATGAAAATGCAAAATTACCTGACTATTGTAGTATTCTAAAGAAAGACTTCTACAACTAGTATGGAACTTGCAGTTTGTTTGGCAATATCAGAAGCTGCTAGTGAAACGTGTGAGAGTCTGTCATCCTGGAACCAGAACTATTACTGATTACTTTAGCCTTTCAGTAGCGGAGGTGTTCATTTAAAGACTGATGTGTAAGAGAAATAATTCCTGTTCATATGATGTGAAAGGGAAAATGATGTTTAAAAACTGCTTTTTAGCAAGGTATTGCCAAATACTGTCAATGGCATTTTGCTTTAGGAAGATTGTGTTGTCTAGGACTTAATTTAAATACAAAAGTTTTTCTTTCTTCTACAGCTGGGTGCATGTTGAAAGCTGTCTGGCTTTAGTGGGATGTTGTCAATAGAGTAGTTTGCCTACATGGATCTGATTGCAGGCTTGGGACATAACTGCAGTGCTTCAAGACAGAAAGATTTGAAATACCAATAATGGGGTTGAGTTTATATAAAAGCTTTTCAATGCAATAAAACTCAGATGTAATTAGGCTTAACACTAGCAGAGGACCATCTCTTTCTAGTCAAGTATCTAAAATTAAGGGGGACACTGTTATGGTGTTACTAAATTCAGATAAAGAATTAAACCAGAGCATTAACAGACTATTTAAAAAGTAGACAAAAAATCAAGGTAAATTACAAGAAAGTTGTAAAAAAAGATACGCTATTATGAAAAAGAGGGATAGAGAGACTCAGAATTGTTAAATAGAAACTGGTTGGTAATAGAAATCACGTGTGTTTATTTACCACTTCCCAGTGGAGATTAAGAACACATGAGAAGGAAAAAAAATTAAAAAGAAAATGAGAAAATACGTTATTTGTAGGGTTTTCTGCTTATCAATATACTAGCATTAGGACACTCATTAGAAAAATCCTGGATACATGAGGGAGATACTGTATTGGAACTGGACACCTCAGTTCCCCTCGGTGCGGAGTTAACACTGTGACAGTACCCCCAGAGACTGAGTTCCATGCCCAATTGGAGGAGCTGTTGTTTTCTCTTTCTTGAGATTGCCCACCAGGTGTACTGTATCTGTATGTGATCGGAATCAACTAACCATGGCCAGTTTACTCTTAAAGAGCCTTGCCTCTTTAAGCCCTTGCCTCCTGCTTCTAGGCTGTTCCTGTTTAACTGCAGGTCCTGAATTAATTCTTGATCAATTTGCTGAAATTGGTGTGTTGTAATTGGAGCTGTGTAGATACAGAGAAAGTAGTACTGCTGTATAAATAATAAGAATACCTCTACTGGATACCGAAATGCAGCAGTTTCAGAACTGAGATGCAGCCTTTGGGATAAGTAGCAGTATTATGTCGAGAGGAAACAATGTCTAGCAGCTTCTGATGAAACTTGAGAGAAGGTTTTAACAGATGAAATAAGATGCAACTTGGAAAGAACTCTAAGACTTACTACCTACCCTGTATTTCAGTTGTAAGCTTAATGCTGTATTTGTCCGCTGTAACTTATATCTCATTGGTTGAAGTCTTGGAGCTCAGTCTCTGTCACTCTGTACAAATTCAGAAGGAAGCGCACTGTCTAGCACAATTTCCATCCTGCACAGTGTCTGCCATGCTTGGAAATAGCTTTTCTGTCTTTATGGTCCTTTGAAACTTCTGAGCTATGAGATCTTATCTCTGTCTTTACTGGTCCCTTCTATTGGTAACCCTGCATTTCTTCAAAAGAATACATTATTGAAGGATTGTTTTCACAGTTGTGGTACTCCATTCCTCTGCAGAGTGGTGGTTTTGCCATGCTGCAGCCTAGAATGCAACTGGACAAGACAGGCAGGAATGCATTCTGCTGTGACAGAATGTAATGCCAGGAAAACTCAGGCTCAGGTCACTTTAGTTTGAAAGGCTGGGTCTGAAATGCCATTGAAGAATCAGTAGGGGTTCCGTTCAACAATCTGTCTTACAACATGTCCTTTACTGGAGGGACAACTAGCAGGATTATCTGTAAATCTCATACCTCAGAAAATACCTAGAACACCAAAAAAGCTAACTATTCAGGAGAGGTATCTTTTTGAATTTGAGGTACTTTCTTCTGTTTTAGTAGTCTGTTTAAAATTTCAGTAGAATCTGGAAAGCCATATGTTTTCTAAGTTCTAAAAATTTACGTGGTACTACAAAACCCAAGATAATTACAAGGTTTTGAATCAGACCTCTTAAACTTCGTAGAATTCAACTTCATTCTGAGTTTCAGCCTTCCTTTGCAATTAGTGTAAGTCTTACCAGCCAAGAACGAGAGTGTGGCTACCAGTCCTAGATACTGCACTCTTAACTTCTACAGGAGATTGCCGCTGGTTTGCTTAAGAATATTGGATTCTATCTTCCCCAACAGGTCATCTTTCCATAGGGCCACAGGCAGGACTGACAGGAAGTTGACCTGCAAGGTTTCGTGAGTCAGCACATAGTAGTTGGGATAGTTGCACGACTTGCGTTCATCAAATAGAGAAATGAGCCCTTGCCTGGTATGAAATCAGCAGTGGTCAGAGAAAAGTGTTGGCCAGCAAGCATTGTGTCATCATCCTCCCTCAAGCACCTCCCTGTTCTGACGTGGCTGGCTACAAGAACACAAATTTTGCAGCGGGGGGAGCAGGCTGTAGCAGAAGGTGTCGTCTGCCCAGAAGCTGAGCCAACCTAATAGCTCATGGACATCACCATAATAAAATAAATCCTACAAAAATACTGCTTCCCATATTGCAAGCTATATTGAGTCAAACTAGACACAGTGAGCAACAGAGCTCCTTGGGTGGGAGTAGATGAGGAGATGTAAGATTCCCTTCAGCAGCTGCAAGTAGATCGATTCAGAGTGTCAAGCTTGCTGGACAACACGGGAGTTTGCTTTTCGCTATGTTCTGTGTAAAGTGTCTTGTCGGTAGCCCAGGATTCCAAGCCTTTAGAGGAACACAAATGGTACTTGTGAGCATGTGAAATACCAAGGCGTATGTGTAGTCTGCTGTATAAGAGTGATGGTATCTAAGTGTAACTGTGTGGAAGATAAATAATACTTAGTGAAATTGGATTTTAGGAGAGCATTTTTTCTGTTTTAAAGGGGGAAGTAATTCTAGAAACACTGGTCTCTGCTTGAAACAACTCCATTAAAGAAAGGTCAAAGAGAAATCTGTTGTATCTGGATCCAGCTTTTAGCAGGGGAGACATTTGATTCCACTGGTCTGCTTGCATCCAGTAGAAGCTGTTGATGGGATAAAGGCAGGCCTAGCAACTCATGGGCAGCACAGCAGCCACAGCAGGAACATGCCAGCCCCAGGCTCTTTGTGCACTTCACTGGAGGTCTGAAACATGCTGCCTGGTGAGCGGAAGAACCTGTGAGTAAGTAGCCTAACAACCCAGTCTGTGCACAAATCTAAAAGCTGTGACTCCTCACCGACACAGATGACTGATCTTCAAGGAATGAGGCCATCAGAAAGTCTGTCCAAGCTCTACATGCACCAATATGTGAGGACAGACCTCTGGAACATTGTTTTCAACCTAGTCATTGTACATATGAATTTTTTTGAGTAATTGGGACAAAATAAGTCATGTTCCTTTTTAGTCAGAAATTCTTTGTTCGTTACAGCTGTAACTCTCCCCAGGTGATACATTTTTGGTATATTTTGCAAATTTTCACGTTCTCTGGAGACATCTAATATTTGGCTGGTAAACAGTTTCTGTTCTTAATAATGTTAAAGAAAACTACTTCTGCTGTTTTTTCTTTCTTGTGTGTTAAACTATGTCACTACAATAGGGGACAAAGTTTGGTGTAATTGCACAAGGGGTTTTTCCCTACCATTAATTTCATTATCTTGGTTTTAGTTGTGTAAAGAAATAAATAAAGAGTACATTAGTTAAATCTTCCTTGTAAAATATGTGTGGATTTTATTCAACTGGCAGCATAGTCCATCTAAGTAAGAATTTCTTTCATTAACAGTATTTCTTTGTTTCATCTTCGTAAGAAAGTCATCTAATCTCCCTCCCATTTGGGAAGAGGCAGCAGGAAAAAGCAGATCAGTACATAGCTGAAAACTTGCCATTTAGCAAGTTAATCATTCTTTGGTTTCACCTCTCTTAAATGAGAAATACATGTCTTTTTTTTCAAGCTTCCTAAAAGTTGCTGCATTTGGGCCCAATCATTATCCTGTTTGTTTATGCTTAATTCCTACCTTTCAAGGTCATAACAACAGATAAAATCTAATTATAGAAATAATTGGGGAAAAAATTGTAGATCCTTGAGTTTAGGTTAGAAAAACTGTTCAGAGGAAGAGTCCCACATAACCATGACTTGCAGAATCAGTAATACAGCATCTAAGGATCTTCCTCCATAACCCATCACAAAATTGGAACAAAAGTAAATAAAAAGATACGTAGATAAAGTCACCTGAATAGAAAAAGTCTTGTGTTTTTCTTGTCTAGTATAATTCTCTCTCACAATTTGGCATTTTATTTTTAGTAGTACTGATAGAAAAGTAGGCCAGTGAAATGAAAGAGACTAGCAAATTATATACATGCACATATGTTTGCTGAAAAATTGAAAACATAATAGCAGGAGTAACAAATTCTTAAAGGAAGTACTTCTGGAGGGATGATGTGACTTACTTTTATGAATCTCAGTCTGAATTCCCATTCTCGAAACAAAAGCAAGCAGGACTGTGTGGCTCCCTCTAGGAGAAGGAAGTCTGGGGCTGTAGTCCAAACCACATCCCGTGCTTTCTCTGGCAAGTCTCAATTCCAGCAGCCAGAAGGCCCCAGTGTGGTCTGAAAGGTGAGCGATCAAAAGAATATCCCAGTAAGGTCATCTGGAAACCTCTATGACAGTTCTGAATTCTTTCGTATCTTCCAGTGAGGGAGGTTTTTTGTTTCTTAGGGAAAAAAAATGTCCCTGCCAGGATCTTTGAAAAAGGAGTTGCGGGTAACAGCCTACAGAAGAGGGCTGGACAGGAGATGGAATGGCATGAGAACCTTCCCTGAGAGGTGTCTGATGCAAAGAACAACCTGGCCTCACCGGGGTTCTCAACATTTTGTTTTAATTGGTGCTAGGGTGTTACACACAGCCCATGTCATCTTGGCTTGGGGGCTTAAATGCCCCCAAGGTGCCTGATTGACTCCCTGTGAGGAACCCCAGTTTTTGGAGAGAGTTCTGGCATGTTCACAGTGGCATATAAAACTTCTGTGGTCTTTTCTAGCAGCAGCATTTTATTAAAGTAGACTAAAACATTAAGAGGCACAGAACAAATTAGGTTTGTGCCTTTCTGCTCATTAACTTTGAAAGAGGAGGTGGAGAGTTCTAGGGTTTATTTCACATTTTTCTGTGTCTACATTTCTGTAAAGTCAAAATTTAAAATTTGGACAAGACCTTGGTAACAGGTGCATTCCCCTTACCTCTTACCTTCCTGCATTACCACAGGTAATACTCAAAGTGCATCATGAGTACCAAGGAAGAGAAAGCCAAGTGAGATACGAAATTCCAGTTCTGGTCATAGAAGAAAACTGGGGGGAGGGGGGAAAGTTACTAATTAAAATTTGTCTAAGAAATGCCTCGGTTAAAGAATCATCAATCTCTTTCAGCTTCAGTCTGAAAGAGGCACATTTGAAGCTGAAAATGATAATTAGCACACTCATGGTGCTGACATAAAACACCAGTGGATGCTTTTTAACTGCTAATTAACCTCTGGCTTCTATAAACATCCTTAAAAAAATGCATGTCTTCATCACCTTTATTGCAGCTCACTAGCAATCACATACTTTACTTCTCAAACGATGCTGCAGATCATTCCTGGTCCTTTTGACTTGTTTCAATTTCCAAATTACTACGCAACCTTCCCAGTCTAATGACACTTGCAAACATCTGCACGTGCTGCAGGTGTCCTTCCTATTCCTAAAAATTAATTAACGAAAGTTAATTATTTTTTAATGTATTGTTTCTCTCTCTTGTGTCAATTAATATCTGAGTTATTGAAGTGGATCATTGCTATTAGTTTGTTTTCACAAAGTTGGAAAATTCAAACTCCACTATCATCTTAATTACTTACAAATGAAGGATAAAATTCCTCCTTTTCTGTGGCAGAGCTCCAAAAGACATAATGGAGACGGGATGTCGCGGCAAGCCTCCATTCCCTGTGCATTCCTCCAGTCTCAGCAGGACCACTCTGGCGCTGGAGGCAAAGCATGCATGCCGTGCACAAGCACAACTCTGCAGTTCCAGGACACAGAGCCCACTATATGTTTTACTTTTTAATACTAGTGCCAGATTTTTAGCAACACCTTAGGTTTAGGTGAAGTGATAATTGAATATTCTGTCTGCTGCATTAAAAAAAAATTAGTTCATTCCCCTTTTCCTCCCCCAGAGAAGTAGCATTGCAATACTTTTTTCCTATCCTGGATTCCTACGGAAATTAAAAGGGGGTTGAGATTGTTATCTCTTCATATGAATAATAAATCTGTGCGTGTACGCATGTGTGCTCACATACGTGCAGGTACATACTTGCATGTTGTGCAAGAGAGCAGGAACAAGAACAAACAGTAGCCAATTTTAACCACATCTGACAGAGCAGTAAAAGGCTGAAAATGCTACATTCCTATACATTTCATAAGAACAAGCTGCTAAGTAAAAGGAGACCCACTGAAGTTTGAGTTAAACCCTTGCTAAACACCAAGAAATCTGCGAAGATGAAGGATGTTGTGAATACCCACCCACAGGAAAAGCTGCAGTCAGAGCTTCCAGCTATATAGACCTAGGAGAATCCAAACAAGATTTGCTGAAGGGAAGCCAAGCCCCATCAGATCTGCAACTCAGAGGGCTACTGGTCTGTGCTGGATTTCTAATCTGTCACTATCCAGCTTTGATGATGACATAGTCCATTTTTTGCCCTTTGACTTTGGAGGAAAAAAAGACCTTTTTTTTAATGCAGATTTCTCAAACCTGATGAGCTGAAACCCAACATGAAAGGAAGGACCAGATTTTTTTCTTAAATCCCCATGGGATACCCTCACAAGAATCTACATGTGCAGCACACTAGAGAAAGAGGAAAGAGCATCTTCTGGTTCACAGCAGACTTCATGCCCTGGCAGCCTGGAGTTTGATCTTAAGGTAGCAGGAACCAGTGCTGTTAAAAAGCCTGTCATCCCGCTTTTTAATCTGTCACATCACTGGTGTCCATAGGTCTAACCATTCTTAAAAGTTTGGTGAGGGGCACACGTCTTGGACCTTAAAATGTTCCTGGTTTCTCTGTAATACAGGTGTGTATCCGTGCAGAAGACGCAGCTGAAGGAAGTTAAGTCAGCTCGCCCTTGTTAGTGTAATGCAGGGCCCCCGGCTCTGGTGGTCCGCCATAGACACTGCTGCCAGTGTCACACCTCTCTGGCACCTAAATCCTAGAGGGAAACAAAGTGAGAGAGGTCCAAGCTCAGTGCTGCACCATGTATCAATGGACACACAATATTCAGGAAACCCCTTACCCACTATAGTGCTTGTCTCAGTCACATTTCTCCCTCTTCATAGCTTAGGAGTGTTTGACAAGGTTTGTCTACTTCACCCCAGGGCTGTGTGTTCATCACCTGTCAGTAACACATCCAGGGACAAGCTCTGGCACTCCAACATTCACAGTCCCCTCTGGATGACTCCCTGACGTTTTATGTTCTAGTCACAGTAAGGCAGCTTTCATCTATCCCTCTCTTCTGCACGGGATACCTCAGACCCTCCTTTGCTAAGTACGCTTACATCTCTAAAAATACAATCCAGGAACTTTTTATTCTTCCTATTGTGTAACAAGGAAACTTGTCTCTCAAGCTCAGCAATCTCACTCGTGAGTGCTGAAGCAATGAATGCACCTAGGCTGCCTTGGATGCCTATGGCCATATCTAGCAGTGCTCTGATTCACTGTCCTTCATACCCCACATGAAGGAAAGATAATTAAAGGATTCAGCAGCCAAATCCTGCTATTCCCCTCTTCTTCCCCAAAAGATTAACTCCGGAAAAACAGAGGTGCCCATTCTTGTCACAGGGTGACAAAGGTAAGTGTGTAGCATAGTTATTCTTGCTGCTACATGTTTGTGATCTTATCCTGAGATTTTTTTTAATGAACTTTTTTTTTTAAGCTTTTGTTGCTAAGAGAATAACAATGACCTATCATGGCAATAAGAATCTCCAAGGCTTGGAGCAATAAAGTCTTCTAAACTTTTAACTACTCTAAACTCTTAAAGATGTCTAAACTAGCTACATTTTGCAATTTTATGGGAATATAAATACCCATTCTATTGGTATGTTATACCTGCCAGTCCCTGTTTTTTCTAATCTAAAATAAACTAGGTGAGTAGCCTACTTTTTGTGCTTTGTCATTCAGTGCTTAAGGATATAGGGAGGAAGTTAAGCATGTTTGTTAAATAAGTAAATATTTAACAAGTTGACTCCAATTTTAACAGTTTAAGGGAACAGTATTATAAAACCTTAGAAAGTTGGCAGTACTCAGTTATTTTTTTATGTGACACTCAAGTTCGTCACTGGAGCCATTTTATTTCCTGGATGAATTATACCATTTCTATAGTAGGACAATTAAACATAAACATTTAAATAATAAAACAAGTTAATTAAATCTGCAGGTTTTTTCTAGTCCAGAGGGAGAGAGATGCCTTTTTTCTTATTTACTGTTCCCTAAAGAGTCAAGGCCCCAGAGCAGTAGGACTACTGCAGAAACTCAAAGCTAAACGCATACTTGATTTCTGAGATTCTGGGACCCAGACCCTCACAGTTCTGTTGTAATTCACATTTTGAAGTCAGCAAACATTTCCTTATTCCCATGATCTTCAGGCAATGGAGAAGGCAGACTGGGAAGCAAGTTTCTAAAGGCCACAGAAAAAAAAAAACCTGGAACAAAACCAAAACTCCTCAACAGTCTTAGGGATTTACAAATTATCTGTGAAACTTTGTAATCTGCCCCCAGGCTTTCCATGGGGAAAAGAAACTCTTTGGTCAAAGTCAAAATAAAGGACCTCAAATTTTTGCTTCTGTAAACTGAGTTGGATATCACTTTTATCAAATAGGAGTCAATAGGAATTAAAGTACCTTAAGGGTTTCCCATGGGGGCAGAGGCAGCCACTCTCATCAAAAATGAGTTGAAAAAAATCAACATGTCAGTGAGCTGATGGTCCTTTCTCCCATTTCCTCATTGGTTTGTCCACCGTTTGTCCACTTTGCTGTGTGGGCATCAGTGTGAGGGTTATAAGCAGAGACTTCACAGAAAACAGAACTGGCTGTACCCTAAGTGAAAAAGCCTCACCCTGCCCAGTATCTTGTGTTTAATTCAACTCCCCATTCCAGCCTGTACCAGACCATTTAGGACGTATTAACCAAGTCTGAGAGCTCCCAGCTAGTGACTATGCAAAGTATTTTCATTGCTGCAGCTAATCTATAAAGACAAATATTTTTGTGTTTATGCTGTGAGAAACAAAATATCATTATCTCTCAATAAAAAACATTTGCTCTTTGTAGGATACCAACACTGTTCAACTCCAAAACTGTTTGAAATTCTGGCTTGTTTCTTATCTAACTCGGTGGTGGCCATAATAGAAGGAAATCAGAGAACTCCCTCTGATACTGCTCTACCTCCCCACTTCAGGACTCAAACCATTAAGGATGTTCTCCTCATAAAATCTTTTTTGATCATGGAAGAGATTATCCCCATTTCACAGACACGAGTGAGATGTGCAAGAGCATCAAGAGCCTTGCCAGAGATTATGCATGAAGTCTCCAGGCAGAACCAAGAAATAAATTCCCATTTTTGAAAATCCCAGTCCATCTTCCATTTCACCATCTTTCTATCTCAAAGAAGAAGAATGGATCAGCATTCTTCCTTGTCTTCTCTTCTGATTAAGAATCTAATTTGACTGGTGCTCCATTCTGTTCTTTGGAAAACATTTTTCCTTCCTCTTGTAGATTTTCCACATACCTTCACAATTTGCAAAGTGCTGCTGCACAGCATCACTTGGCATTCCTGGAGGCAGCAGACCAGCTGCAGACACTGCTCCCAGGCACAGCCAGCCCAGGTTCTGCCTGTACCATGCGCCTGTAGTTATGAAGAAGGAGAACAACTTGAGGTGCTAGTGGTGAGAGAGGCTCTGAATTCAGCAGCATCTCAGTGTCCTCTTGAGTGCCTCAAAGCCTGATCCAGAAATCCTGTGAAGGCCCCACAGATCCTGCTGCTGCCTGGCCCATGCTCTCTGCTTTGGACCACTTTGCACATGCTTGTGTTTAAGAAGTGTCTCTGTACAGCCCCGTGGCGTTAGAGCCAACTTGAGATTTTCAGCCTGGAAGTTAATAGAGGCCATTCCCAACATTTTGTCAGTTAGTTCTACTGCCAAAATACTGGCTGAAGACAAATTAGATCTGGCTGTCCACCTTTTTATTTAATGTTGTGCTGTATTTATAAAACCTCAAAACTAATTTTTCCAAGCCCACCACCTGTGCAATATTAGTAGCTGTCTCCTTGTGGGACAGTGCTCTTCTCTCCATCATCTCTGTATGGTTTTCTAGCCTTGCCACCCACCTATCTAAGTTGTTAATTCTCTCTGACATTTCCCTGTATTTTTCTTTCAGAGTAGAAAGAGATCATTGAAGATTATCACGCAGAGTCTCAAGCAGTTCCCGAATTGATTCCTCAAGGCTCAGGCTGGTGAGAGGCAGCAAGGCTCAGAGGCAGAGCCCAGCAGAATTTGTGGAGGAGCCTTTGAGCCAGCAGCATGCTGCTTGAAAAGCCTTTCTCCTTCAGTCACGTTCATGCCTCGAATCACTCACTACCAAATATAGAATGTATTCTTTAAAAGATACTACTTTCCCCACATGAGGTATCTAAAACTGTTAGAAAAAGCAAAGCTGAAAAATACAATGATACCCCCGGCCATATATGAGACAGGATCAAATCAAAATGCCCCCACAGGCTGACCTGGTGGCCATACAGACCTTCCCTTCACTTGCCCTGGTTGGCATATGAGACACACCCAGGCTCCCAGGAGTGCTGAGGCATTCCCACTCTGCCGGCTGTGTGACGGATCACGCAGGCACGCCTCGCTCCAGCAGCCTGTCTGCATCTAGCAAGGGGCATTCAGCAAGACCCTTGTTAATAACAGGAAGATTTTAAAAGTAACCAAAACAAAGATGTAACATTCTCTTGTCCAGAGGCACCAGCTCTGTGCTGCTGCTCCTGCTGCCATCTTATCTGGCCATTACAAAAATGGTCTGTCTCAGCATTTGGTCTGTGTCACATAGAAAATTGCCAGCTCTTCTGCCACTAGGGCTCCAGTCCCAGGCACCCAGTGCTCCCTTGGCCCTCACCCTGTTGCTCTCTGGCTGCTCCTGCAATGCCAGCCCTGCAAGCCATGGGCAAGGCAGCAGCATGTGCCTTAGACACACACACTCACTCATGGAGAAGCCCAGAAAGAACCATGTGTTTTTAAATTTGAAGTGTAATCATGATATTAAAAAAAAAAAAATTGTGTGGTTTACATAACATATCCTTTAATCAGGAAATGTAGTTCCTAGGAAAATGTAAAGGATGAGTAGGAGAAGGATAAACTCCTACTCCTCCTACTTTTTAACCCCTTTCTTGCTGAATATGCTTCCTTTTTCCATCCCAGGAAGCAGACTCGCGTTTTAGGGGCAGTTCTTGCTCTAAAAACCATTTTAGATTCCTTCACACAAAGAAGAAGAAAATGTTTCTGATTCAGTGCTTACACTGGGTAGCTGTTTTAGTCCCCAACACTGTGCCCAGCAGGATCAGGGCAGTGATCATCCTCTTCTAGTTGGCACCGGTGAGGCCACGTGTCAAAATCTGTGTTCAGTCTTGGGCCCCTCACTACAAGAAAGACATTGAGGTGCTGGAGTGTGTCCAAAAAAAGGCAATGAAGATGCTGAAGGGTCTAGAGCGTAAGTCCTACGAGGAGCAGCTCAAGGAAGCTGGGATGTTTAGCCTGGAAAAAAAGAGGTTCAAAGGGGACCTCGTGACTCTGCACTACCAGAAAGGAGAGTGTAGCTGGGTGGGACTCAGCCTCTAATCCCAAGTAACAAGCAATAGAACAAGAGGAAGTTGCACCAGGAGAGGTTTAGATGGACATTAGGAAAAATCTCTTCACTGAAAGGATTATCAAGCATTGAAATAGGCTGCCCAGAGAAGTGGTGGGGGCACCATCCCTGGAAGGATTTAAAAGCCATATAGATGTGATGCCTAGGGACATGGTTTAGCGGTGTACCTGGCAGTGCTGGGTCAATGGCTGGACTTGATGATCTTACGGAACTTTTTCAACCTAATAATTCTATGATTCTAAAATGGAGGAATAACTCTCCCTCCCTTTGTTTCTTTTTCACTTTTACCCAACCTCTGGTCTACTTCCCCTGTGGCTGATCGCATCTCTGTGTTTTTCTCACATATCTTGTGAGATTACTCACTCCATCCATCACCTGTGCAGCCGACACACATTTGCTTCCATGCTGAAATCCCAAATGATCTCTCTCATGTAGCACAAACCAACCCAAAGCTGCAGTCACCTACCTTATGTGCCAGCACTGCTTAGACTTCTCTCTCTTCAGGTGTGACCTTTTTGGGTGTTTTGGGCTGATTCAGGCCTTGCTATGGGGGCCCAAACCCCTCAAAGCTGGTGGTTCAAGCTGAGCTCATTTGCTCCTTCCCATCAGTGCTGCCCTGAATGCCATTAAGGCACAGCATCCACTAGGAAACCATGACCTCGAGCGAATTCCCTCTGCTGCTGCCACATGAAGTGTGAAAAGCAAGATCACAAATACCACTCTAATAAGGTATTCTGGATTTTGATACGCATTTTCTTGAACATTCCGAGATCCCAGCTCATCTCCAACAGCTTTCAGACTTTCAGTCAACATTTGCCTTGGTGTTTCTTTACCTTGTGCATAAAGACTAACCCTGCATAAGACAGTATCCAGGCCAAAACTGAAGGCTACATAAGCAAATGGGCCCTTCCTTTGTTGTGTAGTGTTTAACCATGGTATGAACTGAGCCATAAGAAAATGACAGCCATTTACTGGAATTAGCACATTTAGAAATAGATTAAGATAGTCATAATAAGAAGATGCAATTTATACAGCAAAATATATATTTTCTGATATACTAGAAAAGCCCATGCTTTGGGTTGTGTGCATCTGATGCAAAGTAGCACTGAAATGCTACAGCACTGGGTGGTCAGGCTGCTTGGTTGAATGAAGGGAAAAACATGGAGGGGAGGAGGGAAAGCAAACTGTCCCCACTCCTCAGGTCAGAGCACGCCAGTCTGCCCGCTCTGTAGCTCCACCTGAGCACCCCAACTTGATCACACTTGAACTTCTGGGACATGACTATAAATACATCCTTTAGATGCTGACCAGCTGATCGTTTCTCTTGCAACATTTTGCACATTAATTTTGGTATCCTTTTATTATAAGGCTGATAAAAACAGTCCAAACATTGAGGAAACCAGAAGACCCAGAATTCTTCCACGCTGACTTTGCATTCCTAGAAGGTAAATCTAGCTAAGGCAAGTCTTACCCCCCTGCAGGAACTGAAAGAAAACCCCACATACTCCTAGTTTATATCTTTGATGCACCAGCTTTACACATGGAGCACAGCATGTCTCCCACAGAATTTTGCTGAGGGCTATTTTCCCCTCATGCTGCCAGTTGGGAGGTACCGTGTGCATCTGTTCCAGCTGCAGGACAACAGCTGGTGGTCAAGAAAATCAGAGGCAGAAGGGGCATCAAAACTATTTTCTCACTCATCACAAAAAAAGCAATAGAGGAAAAAATCTCTAAAATCCTCCCAAGATGTTTTAATATTAAACATTAAAAATTATACAGATGTGATACAAGTCTCTCCTAAATAAACAGGAACTTTACAAGCGGCTATTAGAATACTACACAGTTTGTAGTAACACTATTAAAACCCCCAAAATATTTATGGTCTTCTCTTCTAACCCAGGGGTATGCCAAAATGCAAAAAATAATTCTGGTAGCAAGAAGACATACAGACAAAATGGTTTTGCAAGGCTTCCCAAGCTGTGAATAGTAGAAATGCATTGGAATCCTGCTTGTTCACAAACATCATTTGAGCAGCAAATACCAAGTTTAAATATCAGGTTTCATCATAGGAGAGACACTCTACAGCTCTTGTTGGCCATATGGCAGTGGGCATCTCCCACCTGGGTCTCAAAGAACTTAAAAGAAGCAAAGGAAAAAATGTACCACACTTCATTAATGGGCTGTTTCCAGCTGCTCTGAGTAGGAAGTTTCTGAGCATGAACCAATACTAATCTTCCCATTACAGTGGTGCAAAAAAAAGTAGCTGCTCCAAGCTGGGCAGGATCTAATGCTGAACACAGTGCTGACAGATGAGCAGAAGATATAATCAATCTATTTCATTGCTAGAATCAGACAAAGTGTGGGATTCTGGGGGTAACCTATGCAGGTCATTCCTTTGCAATGCAAGGCAAGGATCCAAGTATCTCCTAAGTGAACTTTAGTTTGTAGTTCTTTTGGTGGTTTCTCAGCTGCTATTCTGGATTAACCACTAGGGACTGCAAAGGAAGTTGTCCCGTTCTGCTGGAGTCTAGTCAAGCAGGCAGCAGCAGGGCTACCAGAGTCATATCCGAGCAGCACGGCAGGGACAGGCACCTCAAAGGGGCTGTGCCATGGCCAGTGTCTCAGTGACCAATGGTGATCATCCTATCACGTCTTGTGGTTTCTTACATCCCACCCCAAAGTTCTCGCTTCACTTTCCTGACCTGGTATCTTGTGTTCCCTGCATCCCTGGTATTTATGGAAGTTTTAATTCTCTTCCTTCAGCTTTGTTTATTTTGTTTTCTTATTTTTCTCAGTATTTCCACCCAAAATTACATGCCTTCTCCTGTCCTTTTAACTTGCACACTGGGAACAAACAGCCACTCTGTGAACTCTGTATTTATCCCTGCACAACCAAGAAGAGAGGCATCGAGTAGAAATGAGAAATAGGGAATGATTCTGACTTCATTGCAGCTGCTGTGCTGCCTCTGAGCGAGGCTAGTCCTCCCACATGAGCCTAGAGCCACCTACCTGCTTCATACCAACAGCAGTGACTTTAGCAACCCAAGGCTCAAGGCCTTTGTCTCAGGGCTTTGCCTCCTCCTGCCTGACATTCAGATGGTGGAAGGCACGTGGGAAATAACTCACCCTCAGTGGATCTTTCCTGAACCCTCTAAAATGCCAGGTGACTGCAGTGTTTGCAACCGTTTGGTGCAGAAAACACATGGCTCCCTGGGATAACTCACCATCGTTCCCAGCTCTTCTTTTCCTGAATTCCGATGAATTCTGGTGACCCCAGCAACATACCCAGCCCGAAGTGTGGTTCCAGCTGGTGCTCTCCTACTGTGACACTGCTCTGGGTCCTGCCAGGAAAGCTTCTGTGTAAGGTCCCAGTTCCTCCACCACGCTGGTGTGGAGGAAGTGGATTGCTGCCTTTGGCTGGTGGCCTCCAAGTGTCCCTCAAAAACCCCAGGGAGATGAGTGGGCCTTGTGAACACTTGCACACACCTTCCTTGATGTGATTGGAGGGTCAGAGACTTCAGACAAAAACAGACCAGTTCCTCCTGTCTACCCTTCAGTCAAAGCACTCTTAGAAATTATTTTAAGTAACAGCAAGCTATTTTTAAGTCACTGATGTCTTTCAAATACTGAGTGGTATCACATATTCAGAGAGCCACAGCAAGGTTTTTTGCCTTGAAAAAGCTTAATTTCCTGAAGCACATACCAGAATCCCACCCTATGAATCCCTTCTGTGCAACAGAACTCTCGTAGTTAAAATTCTACACAAGCATATTTCTTTCCTCCCTGCTCCCTCAGGTACCATTCTCTCTATGTACACTACAATAACAACTGTGCCTTTACTAAAATTGAACACAATAGCCAGGTCTTTGTAGAGGATAATTAACAACCAGCAGTGAATCTTTGTGCTGATTCAATGGGATATGAATGAGTGATGAAAATTCTTCTTTGCTGGAGAGGTAATGGGATATTGTTACGTTTACATATGCTTTGCCTCTTGCATGATAGCATATTTATGGTGTTCATAATTTAAAGTCAGAAATACGTACACAGATATTTTGCATTTGTATTCAGGCAGTTATGCCTCAACATGTTTGCCTCTCTTTCTGTCATTAACAAAATCCCCACTCCATCTGCATCTAATCCAAATTCCTCGTGTCCATTCTGAGCAGGATGAGTAGACCTGAGCCTCTCCAGCTGTTCCTAGAGATACGAAGGTTCATTTCTGGAATTGAAATTCTACGGTCTTACATAAACAATCTAGGTTAGTGCCCTCACACGGGATACTTCACGGAGTACTTGGAGGAAAACACAGTGACATTACACAGTGCTGAAATATGTGGAGCCCCCAATTTTTTGTGCGCTTTTCATTGCATGATAGAAAACTCTCGTGTTTTTCTTTCCTACTGGACAGATAAGTATGTGGGAAAAGTAGCAACTCTCTTTTGAAATACTGCATAAATATCCATTGAATGTAGCCATGCACTATATATATAATACAGGAATCTCTCTCAACTCTAAGACTAGAAAATAATTGTAGAATAATTGAAATGAAAACATGGCCTTTCTAAAGTAGAAATACTAATGACCATTGTAAAAAAGGCAAAAGGAAGAAAATATGTCCAGATATGTTTAAAAATAATTAGTAAATAAATTTTTTTAATAATTATTAGAAAAAAACCAGCTCTCACCTCGCTGAACATTGCAGGTGAACTCCTGCATCACCAGGGCATATTGAGACGGAGATTCTTGAGTGCAGTTGCCAGACAGAGACGTGCGCAGCTTTGTCACTGCTGTTACCTGGCTTTGCATTGCTAAGCACACAAAAAAACTCGAAAATGCTGCCAGAAAAGGAGCCTTTTCATCTGACCTCAGGCCTGCAAAATGGTTGGAAAAGCAAGAACACGATCACTGGCACATCAACAGGTGTGCCAGGCAGCCGGGCTGGTGTGGGAGTCCCGGCCGGCAAAGGGCCTCAACGGGGAATTTCCCATTGTAGGTCAGGGTCTGCCCAAACTGGAGAGATGGTCGCACCTCACACCAGGACTCCTTGCAACAGCCTCACACCATTTCTGTAATTGCTGCTGAACAGGTGGGGCTTTTCTTCTCCCCTAGAACCTCAAAATCCCCTTTCAGTCGAGTGAGTTACTCACAGTGAAGGTGTGTTTCCTAAGTGGAGAATTAAAAAGAGGATGGGAAGTAAATAAAAATATTGCAGCCATTGGCTGCAGACAGCAGCCCTCTGATGTGACCTCCAAAGGTGCCCTCAGAGCCTCTGACCTCCCCCACCCTTGTATCATATTTTAAAGGAGTCTTGAATTATATTTTTCTTTGAAAACTAACAGGGATAGATGAGAGGTTTTACAGACCGATTTATTTGTTTGTTTTTCTTTTGAAACGTAGGCCCTGTCTCTCCCAGAAGGGATTCTGGCTAACTGGGCAAGGAATGAAACAATAATATTATCTGAGATGGGAGAGTCAAAGTCTGGAGGGGAAACTTTTTGGGTTTGTTTTTGTTTTGTTTTTAATCTGACTGCTTAGCATTCCTTCTTCCTGGATGATGTCTACTGGAGCTTGGTCATCAACTGGCATTTGGGGGGAAAAAAAGCCTTTTGTAAAATATTTAAGAGCTCCTTTCCTACTAGCAAAGCCTCCACACTAACACAGCTGCCAGCCCACAGTAGAGTATTTCAAGCGAAACCAGCATTTAGTACTGTGCACATTTTAGGGGTTAAACAAAGCAAAAAAATGGGATTTGTCTTTTAAGTATCTGTCCACTGCCTTTTTAACCATCATACAAAAGAAAACAATAAAAAGAAAATAAGAATTGCTCTGTAAATCACCTGTGGACAGGAGACATGATGAGTTGGAGAGATATTTGGTTCATTTGGAGGGATTTCTTCCACGCATCGTAAAACATGTGCTCTGTAGTCCTTAGCAAATGTATCCTGCACCGTGATATAAATGAATGTGAACAGTTTGAACTGCTGGCCAGAAGGGCAAACTCGACAAGTGCTGCACTTGAAGTTATTCATTGCACAGACGAGTTTAAAGCGAGTCTGATTCCGCACAGGTGCAAAAAAAGGCACTCTTTGTACAGGAGGGGGTTTTGACATTAAATTAGTTTCAATAGATGATGATGGAGATGCACATAATGAATTTGTAACTATGGGGAAGCAAAGCATTGCTTCTGACCCAGATAAAATCCGCAGAGCTTAGCTGATGTCCGCGCAGGAGGAGCCCTGCCCGCCCGCCCCTGCGGCCACGGCCCCGCAGCTCCCTGCCTGGGCTGACAGCGCTCCAGCACCTTCCCCAGCTCCAGCAGCCTCGTCACAGCCACAAACACAAACACGGATTACTACACTGAACACGTCAGGCTAAGTCAATAGTTTAATAACCACTATTAAGGCTTTTCCAAATCCATTTAACAACTGTAAATTATTCCAAAATAAAATAGCCTCAGCCAATCAGCTGTATAGTCACTGACCCACAACTATGTGCTTATTTCTCAATTAAGCAAATGTCCACATGCTGGTTGGCTTCAGCTGCTTTTGCGGTTTTGCATGTTGCAAGTTTCAGAATATAAATCCCTGTCCCCCGCCTGAGAGCCTCAGCTGTTTCCGGCACCAGGTACTGCAGCTTCACCCTCGCTGGAGGCGAGGCCAGTGCTGGGATAAAGCTCTCCGCTCCAGCCGTCCCCTGCCAAGCCCTCTCGCATCCCAGCCAAAGCCATGCTGCCCAACCCTGCCGGGGTGCGGGACCGCCCTGGAGCCCCCGTGCTTACCTGCGCAAGGAGAAGTGTCGCCCGCTGGCTGGAGCCATCCCTGAGCTCGCTGGGGCCGAGCGGGGCAGCTTCCCTCGCCCCTTGGAGCAGCACCTCGGCTCCGGTCAGGCTCCAGAGCTCGCTGGGTCCCGGCGCTTGGCGGGCACCAGGGAGCCAGCCTGGCGGCAGCGCCGGGGCGGGAGCAGCGCCGTGAGGAGCCGTGGCACCGCTCAGGCGTTCGCAGCCAGAGGGTCTGTGGTAGCCAATCAGCCCCTCGGGGGGAGCGGGGAGAGCCCGGCAGGCACAGCAGGAATAATTGGAGGGAGCTCCTAATTAATTTGATAATAACCCTATCCTGTGTTAACACTCTCCACATGCAAAAATGGCTAAAAAGTGCCAATTAGCAGTGAAAGTGAAAGAAAGCACGTAGGGGGGATTCAGGGAACCTCGCAGCCAAGACCTGATGGCACACAGGTGTGCCAGGCCCTCAGAGGCGCTGTCCCTTCTCCGGGACAGGAGAGACATGCCTTTACAGCCCTGGGTCTGCCATGGCATGAGTTAGGTTCCTTCTCCGTACTTGCATCCAACAACCAGCTGTAGATGGGCTCATGATACATTTTAGGTGTGCTCTAAATTCTTTTCCTTGCTGGTTTTGCAAGACCTAAAATCCTCATCCTCCTCAAATGCAGGGGAGTCTGTGGGACCTGGGTGGTGGTAAGCCCTGGGGAGAGGTAGAGCCGGTGTACAGGGCCTCAGTTCCTTCGAAAGCAGGGCTGTAGCTGCGTGGCCAAACGGCATCAACAGACATCTTAATCCTTCCGCAGCCATCAGCTTTTTTGTTTTCCCTGCCACTCATCCAATCTGTCCTTTGGGAGGTTTGGGGCAAAGAGGGCAGAGCAGTCCCCCACAAGCTCCCTGCCCAGCTGGTACTGCTGCTGATGGTGCCAGCAGAGCCGGTCTGGGGACAGCACCTCCAATGCTCTGCAGAGCCAGGACATGCACAGACCCCGAAGCTGCCCCTTGTGCCCTGCAGCACTCATCACAAGCTGCTGCTAACTCACAAATCAGATTTAGGATTTAATTTCTAAATACTCATGTTGGCCTGCCACCAGAATTTAAGATAGCCTTTTTTTCCCTTCTTCTATTAGTATGTACCAAGCTGTTCTGTATTTTTACTCCAGAATTTTCTCAAAACTATAAGCATTTTGTATTACGGCCCAATCCCAGGGCCAAAACTGGCAATCTCAATATATTTTCCAGAAAATAGACAACTAGGATGTCATTATATGTTGTTAAAGTTTTGCCAGGTATCTTGTAATCACCACTTACAAAGCTTCCATAAAGCACGCAGCTATAATGAGCGCCAGCTTGCTTTCCAGGCAAATACAAAAGACAAGGTTTTTTATTAGTATTTGTGAACCAAAGTCCATGCTCTGTGGATGCTGTTGTGATTGCTGGAACACACAGATGGCTGGTGTTTTACTTATTTCCTAATCCTGCAAAGCAGAGGGCAGGTAGAGGCATTTGTGGATGCCCGTCACTGAGCAGTTCACAGAGCTGACAAGGAGAGGAAAGCAGGGAAGAGACAGGGAGTTGCTGCTGTTGGGATTAGAGCAGAAAAAGGGGACCCGAGTCCAATAGCCCATCATACAGCAGCTCTGCATTCACAGAGCATGAAGCAGCTTCAGCCACTCAATACCCAGCACGTGCTTTCAGGCATAGTTGGGATGAAACAGGTGCCTCCAACACAGCAGTGTCCCACATCTCAGATTCGCCAGCCCCCGGGAAAGCCAGCCGGGGGTAGATGGATGAGTGGGCAATTGCGGGAGACTCTCACCTGGGCAGGGGTGAGCAGCACCCCAGCACCCTTGGCACACCCTTGTGTCCTCAGCTGAGCTGAAATCATGTTTAACAAAACCTCAGAGGAACCCCCACCCCTCAGGATCCCCCCAAGCTGAGGAAGCAGAGGGCGCTCAAAGTTGCAGCATGCGTGGGAGTGAGAAGTGGGGCTTGCACCTGTGCAAAGCCAAGCAAGACTCCTCTCTGCACGTGGCAATGACTTTAACACTGGGGCCAAATCTTGGGTTTAAAACGAAGCCAAAAAGGAAAACTCTCCAAACATTCATAAGCCTCTTTAGAAAGCTTCAGTTTAAGACAAACCACAAACCAGGCACCTTGCCACGGGACTGCACTGCTTTTAGCTGACCCCATCTATAATGGCAACCTGAGCAGTCTGTTAAATGCTTTAATGCAGCCCTCTGGCCCCCAAGGCAACTTCCTCCTGCGAATGCCAGAGCCGAATCTCTCCAACAGCAAGCTTTAAATCCGGAAACACAAACTACCCTCCCATCTCATCAGAGAATCAAAGTATTCACTGGGACACAGCGAACAGTAAATTGAATGCCCAAGTTAGGGGCAAGAGAGGCTACGTCTCTCACTGCTGTGAGAGCACTCGTGTTTGGGAAGTGTTGTTAAATAACAGTGGCAGCACTTGGTCACAGCATAGTCTGCCTTCTGCCTTTTAATTAAATAATAATACCAAGAGCCTGTGCTTCCTACCACGTGCAACAGAGAAGGCATTGGTTGTGAAAAGCATCCCTGCCACTGCTGTCAGCTCCCGTACCAGCACACTGCACAGGAGGAGGCATCTGCTCCTCCTTCCCTGGGAATTTATTAATTTTAGACTGCATTGCAGTAGAGCAGATTCACCCCCCCAGTAGAAACAAGAAATAAAACACTCTTTCCTTAGAGCAAAGAGACCAAAACTGAAGCATGGGGCAAAGTTAAAAAACCCCAACACACATAACTTTGATGTATTTGATGCAGGAAATGACATGGTTTCTCTAGCTACATTGCTATGAAATCTTAAGTGAAAGATTGCTTCCAGCAGAACACAGTGATTAAATCTGAAGAGATTTAAGAAAAATTGAGATTACAAGGTCCAATTAATTTTCTGATTAAGAAATCAAGATGGGTAAGGAATTGGGATTGGCAGCTGAGATGCAAGTCTTTCTCCTTGATTGTGCTTCTGTATATTAAAGAAGCTTTAAAAACCAAGGTACAGGAGAATAAAAGGCTGACCTTTGATCTATGTGATATGCCATAAACTAGAACCAGTCCTCCAGATTTCTGTTTGTCAGCTTTGCATTTATGAAACAGAAGCTGCCTTTGAATATATTTTAACATGATTACAGGTCTTTCTATGGCCAGAGCTCTCTCTTAAAGGAAGTAGCCTACATATATTGCCCCTTCTTCCCTCATGGAGCTTAAAGCAAAAAGAAGGTCTGAAGGGCTTGAGAGCCATCGCTTCCTACTTGCCTCTTTTCTGGAATCTCAAACTGATGCAAAATCTTGTCCTTTTTTGCTAGAGGAATTTGTAGATTATCTTGGCTTCTCGGTGACGGTAGAGGGGCTTCCTTGCTCCTGAGGAAAGGTAGGAGAAAGACAGTTCCTCAGAGAGAGCTCTGCTTATAAATGTACAAGTAAGGACCATAACAATGAAACAGTCCAAGTAAGAAACATTTCTGTGTGCTGAGCAAGGATATTGTGCACTTGGCAGAAGTGAGCCCATATCCTCCAGCCAGCCGCAGAGCCTCGCAGAACAGATGTGCTGCTTCAGTGTTTAAAAACATACAACTGAAAAGCAAAACCCTTTCCAAGATCTCCTTTACACATTAATAATAAAGCAGCATGTTATTTTCAAGGAATAATGACTAGAAATAATTTCTGCAGAACCATGTTCCTAACAAAATCTAAACTTTCAGCTGAAAGGGAAAGTTGACGACAAAGGGGGAAACCAGCCAAATTTACCCCTGTGATGAGGAGTTTGAGAGACTTCTCCATGCCCAAACCAGCCACATGCAAATGCTAAAATAAGGGTTTACCTAAAAAACTGGGGGGAAAGAGAAGTCACTCAGGAGTAAAGTCAACTACAACTGAGATTCCAATGTACTGCAGGTAGTGAAAACTGTCTAACCCCCTGAAGTTTGCAATCCTCATCTGAAGTACTGTATACTCCATAAGTAAAACCTCCTGCCCCAGAAATCCAGGGGAGGGTGAAGGAACTCACTTGAAGGTTTGCCTCTTTGAAAAAGACCTAAGGAAAGAAAAAAAGGTCCATTTCAGGGCTCACAGAATAAGAGTATTTAGATACTCCTCCTTAAGAAAGGACACAGATGCAAGCAAGGTTTGTGCCATAGTTTAAATCCAGGTTCCCAGGAAAACTTGCTTACAGAAAGATGAGAAGATCTGAGGATCATTACTGCAGAGGATTCAGAGAAATTATCTCCTAATACACAGTTGAAGACAGAACTAGTCTTGGTCTCTCTTTGGCTTGAACCTCTACTGAAATTTAATGCTGACAAATCAAAAAGGGATATATCCAGAATCTGTAACCCTGATAAAAATGGGAAATCTGTATCATCTTAATCAAAGGATATGCCACCCTGAGCTGGATCTGTGTCTTGTCCCTTGGCCTCCTATGACTCCTGTGTGCTAGAGGTTAAGGGTTTGTTAAAGAATATCGGTTTTGATTAAGTGTCACATATGGTGTAAAACATCCTCTTTATCGCTGGCAGTGAAGGTTGGGGGGCCAGACAGTGCCTTTTAGTGAGCTTCTAATATAAATTAGGAGTCTTAGGTAATGGGTGGTTTTCAGACAGGATTGATCTTTCTATGGTCCAGTGAAAGTAGGTGTGTTTGGCGAGATGTCACAAAAGCAGCTTCCTGGCACCTATACTAATGGGCTGGTTACCCCTTTTGGAGTAGGACTTGAAAAATGTAGCACAGGAATCCCCCCCTTCCCCCTTCCTAACTTTTTCATTTTCTTGATGTAATGGGCAAAGGTCTATATATCCTTTACTCCTTTGGTATTTCAGTCCTTGTATTTGCAGTATCACTCAGTGAATCTTAAGCCACTCATCCTTTTAGTCACTTACACCTCCCTAAACTTGCATGGACTTAAAGATGAAGTGGTTATGAGTAGACTGGGTTACTTACTATTTTTATCAGTGTACAACCTTTAAAGAAAAACGTATCAAGGACACCATCACCACCACAACCAAATGATTTCTATTCCCCATTAAGTCCTTCTTGGAAACTTTGATGGCACAGAAACCTAAGAACTGTAGAGATGTTAAACCCTAAGTTCCCCTGCCTCAAAAATAAGAGCAAACATGCATTTCTATAGACATCAAAACGTGTCTGTATTTTCCTCTTTATGAAGCAGAAATTCTCTTAGCTTTGTGCAAAGAGTGACATGATCAAAAGCACAAACTGAGCACATGAGATCCAGAAGCTGTAATGCAGAGTCTAACTATGGACCTCAGGTAAAGAGGGTATACACAAAATAAACCTTTCCTTTATAGTTCATCGACATGTTGTAGTTAAAACTTTTCTGAAAAGTTTCCATGGGTTTATGAAGAAGAGAAAGCATAAATGTTGGTATTGCAGGCTCATACACCCAGCTGCTGAACAAAACCCTCAAAACTTTAAATATGCAAGAAAATGTCACAAACATTTAAATATTTCATTGCGTTTCCCACATACCCACTCATCACTGGAGCACTGGTAAATTTCAAATTTGTTAAAAATATTTAGATAATTAAGATACAGAAGTCTATTCTGATTCTGGCCCAGGAAGGTTTCCTTGGACTCTGATTTAATTAACTGGGATAACAAAGATTTAAAGCACGATTCCCCTTTATTTGCTTATAGAAATGTATTTGTCTTTAGGCAAATATAGACACATCAGTAACTCCAAGCACAGAGTAGTTTCACTGTATACAGTGAGATCATTATGATTAAAATTGCATTTGTCTGAAAACCGTAACAGAACTGGCCCTAGATATGGCCTTCCTTTCTGGTTATTTCAGATACAAAGCATAAAATCTCTTCTGTTAGCATGGGACACCCAGACAGCATTTTCTCTCTCCTATCTCAGAACCTCTCCTGCTTGTTTTTTCTTATTTGCTCATTATTATAATGAAGTAGCTTTGTCAAAGTGCTTTTGAATATCTGTCCTATTAGAGATACTTTCAAATAATGGATTAGCTAGTTGAGGTTTGGGTTTGGGTTTTTTAATACCAAGGACACTTGTTCCTACACCTCACTTGGATGGGGACTCCTAAGGGAACCAACAGGCTTGCCAGGCACTGGGGTCCTCAGCCAGGCCCCCAGCAAGGCTCAGGCACCAAAATGCCTTTGGTCTCCTGTGCTGGCCTTTGAGCCCCAAAAAGAAAACAGCTCTCTTATTTTGCAGGTGCCCACTGTGACTATCAGGGATAGCATATGTATTGATTTCCAATGCATTTAAAGGTATTTTGTCCCAAGTAAAGATGTCTGGTGGAACACAAATAACATATGTATTCTTACTGATTGCTAGAAATAATCCATGAGTACTTCTAAGATACAATCTGACATAGTATTAAAATACAAGTTATGCAAATAGACCTCCACTGCTTTTGAAAATAGTGCTGATTTCAGAGTGAACATACTCATCTCAGAGCTGCTGCAATGCCAATGCCCTTCCAAACATTCCAGGAGCTTACTTAGGAGATAAAAACACATTTTTCAAGCCCGTCTTAAGTGACACCTCATGTTATTCATCATAGGAGAACTGAAAAATGTTTCAAAACTGCAGTTTGCCAAAATAAGTCTTTTGCCCACCAGAAACACTCCCAATCCTTCAGGAGCAGTGGCACAGCAGCAGAGTCCCTGCCATGCTGAGCACCACTTAGCTTTGCCAGTTTGCTGTCACTGGGACCGTGCCATCAGGAGCACACAGGACACTTGTAAAAGCTGATGCCAGAAGCCGGGGAGGGAGGCAGAGCCTCCACAGCAGAAGCACTCTGCAAGCTGCCTGAGCTCTGGCAAGGCTCCCTTGGGAGCTGTAGGCAGCCTTGGGATCTCTGACTCCCATCACCGTCCTATCTTCTTGTATTTTTAATTTGTTTTTAATGGCTCAGACATAATTCCAAAGTGCTGCTGTATCCTAAAACTAATGTTACATGTTAACAATGCCTGATTTGTCACACGAGCACCCCTTCTCACTGGAGAGGTGGAAGGGGGTGGTGGGATGGAGCACAACCGAGCCGTGCTCACTGCTCCTCTCCCAGGCACCTGGCTGGGGACTGGCACAGACCCACAAGAGGTTGCTGGTCAAGTTGCTTCTCCATCCTTTCCAGATGTGCTTCCATACAGTCTGGGAATTACTGAAGAATGTTTCCAACAAGGATACACTGGTTTGTTCCCAGCTTGCCCTGTGTGTGTCAGCAGGGCAGGAGTAAATTAGCTGTTTGCAGGAGCAGCCCGGACGTCCCTGCAGCTCCGTTTATGCAGTGGAGAGCGAAGGCTGCCTGGGGCTTACCTTACACTGCCAGGAGGGCAGCAGCATCCCAGCACTGCTTTCTGGCCTGCATTGCCATCCTCTGTTTCCCAGAAACACCACCTGTGTGGGATCACGAGGAGCACACAACAAGATTCAGTGCCTGCCAATTCATTTCCTCTGTTCTACGGCAAAATTTCTGCAAAGACAGATAATAGAGATTCATCACTGCTGTAAAGGATTGCAGAAATATAGGAGCTCTCCACCTATTTCCACATGTGGAAATTTTGTGCCTCCCTTGTGTTATTCAGATGGGCAGAGAAGACAAGGGCTGAAAGGGTAACATCAAGCAGAAGTCGCCTGAAAGATCAGTTCTAGATTCATTACTCTCTTCTTTGTGTTGATGCAAAAACAAATTAATGAAATCTATGACAAAAATTAAAAAATGATTGGATTCCTGGGGTTTCCCTGTTCATCCTGTGATCATCAAACAGTGGGCTGATCTTCTGGTGAGCTCTCTGCCCCCACCCGAGGTGTGAGGAAGGGGAGGTCCATTCTGTTCGGGGATGAAGCATGGAGAGAGGGGAAGATTTAAGACCCACTGCCACAAGGAGTTTACAGAGGCTTGCTGGTGGTCCTAATTAAATGCACAACAGCATGTCCCACTTGAAAGGCTAACCAGCTTTAATGCCAACACAGCTTTAAAAAGAGCAATTAAATGCAGTTTGATACCCCATCCCTTCTACATACCCCTATAAAGGGGCTCTCCTGCAGTCCTCACCACTGCAAAATTGCTCTGTACAGAAGTGGCCCTTCCAGGGTCTGATGGTTTCCTATTTATGAATGGAGGAGAGGAAAAATGAGGCCAAAACCCCTTGACCTTTAAAGAACAGGGCTGTCAAATTCAAGGGACAATTTTCATGAAATGGAGTGTTAAATTGCTCAGCGTTCTCCCAAAGCGCAAGGCCCCCGATTACTACCCTGCACCCACTCCGGGTTTGTTAATTCCTAATTCCTATTAGTCTTTCTCCATTGGGTGGGAGAAGAGTGGGTTTCACGTTCCGTGGTACAGATCCTCCTCTGCTGTGGAGACCATCGAGAGGCCGAGCCGGCCCCACGGGAGCCCCGGCTGCCCAGCCCGACCCCCGGAGCCATCGCTGCACACGAGGCCTGTCTGAGCTGCCCTGCAGCACCCCCGCTCGCTCGGGATCTCGTGGTGCCTTGTGCCACTCCGGGGAGTGCCGGGCCTGGCCCCAGGCTCCTGGGGCGCTGGTGACAGATGAGCTTGACAGCCTGCTCAGTCCAGGTGACTGAGCATTATCTTGCCTGCGAGTGCAAGCGCTAAGTAAATCTCATTCCTAATCCAAATTGCTTTTGATAAGAACAAAAGCTGTGTGCAAATGAATATTTCCATCTTATTTCAAATTCTAGGTTTCGACTGCAATATTAATGCTATTTTACAGTGTAATTTACTCGTAATAATATGTCATTATTGTCATTTTACAGTTTTCTCTTAAAGTAGTAAAGAAAATGTTTAAAAAGGCACAAATAGCTGGAGCACAAATCTCCATTCAGCCTAAGAATCTGTGCTCTCCCATCAGAATGGCATGCAATTGAAAACAGTGGCATCCCCAATGGGCTAAACACTCCAGCCATTAACTAATTTTTATTTTGGGATAAAAGGGTATGTTTACAGCTTTTTCCCCAAATAGTAAATATAAATTAAACATTTCTCTTTCTTTCCCAGAATGGCATCTGCCAGTGAAGCCAGAGATGACCTCTAACCACTTCCACAAGTGCATCTCAAACCAGCACCCTGGTGTTAGACACAAACCTCCTCCAGGTGAAGGGTTTCCTGCAACACAGCACACAAAAGGTGGCTTGCAATAGCCAAAGTGTCCTTATTACCTGGTGACAAGTTCCTGAGCACCAGGAGACTGCCCTGCTGGGTAGGTAGGAATTGCAGAAAACTCAGGCAACCTTCAGAGGCCAGGCTGTGTGCAGAGGATGGAGGTGTCACAAGAAGGTGGCATCATTTAATGGGGGTGATGTGTCACACACGTAACCGTAAACCAGCAGTGTTTCCATCTCTCCTATATACCTGTGGATGGAAACTGATGCACTATTAGTACTCTTGAGGACTGAGAGAACCCATCAAGGACTGTCACAGACTTCTCATCCTTCTCCAGGAGGATTCCCACCACTCTTCCCCTATCACGACACTCCACAGACTGACGGGGTCAAGGCTTTTTGAGATCCAATTGGTCAAGAGGACGTAGGCTGCACATCAATTGTCTCCTGCAGGCTGGGAGTTTATCCCAGCAGCAACTATTGTGGAGCAGCTGTGAGATTTACACCACATTTCCAAAAACATGATTTCTCAGTGTGATCTCTGTCTGAATCCAGCAGAAAAATATTTAATGGCTGGCAAAACATTAGTAAATAAAAGCCGATCAAGATGATGTTGTTACAATAACAGATTACATTACTATTCCCTGTCCTTAGGAAAACCCTGATTAGACCAAGATCCTCATGGGGTCTTATGAATAAGTCAGGAAGGGGCTCTAATGACCCCGCGTGAGAGCGCATGAGCTGCAGCGCAGCCAGCGAGGTGCCAGGTGCCTCTCAGAGCAGGCACTAGCCTGGATGACTAACAGCACTTCTCACAGGGGGGTTGTTGATTTTCTTTAATAATTTGGGACAGATTTTCTGCTAATATAAGCCAGTACTGCTCTACTGAAGCCAGGGGAACGCTGACAATTTATAACAGCGAAAACTGACCCTTAATCTATTTTTAATCCCTTTATTAGTCATTATCTTTTTGAAGAAGCGTACCTCAGTCTGACTACTCCCCACTACAGAGAAAAGCAACAGGCTTTTCTTGTTAATCAGTGTATAGGAAACTCCAACAGCTGAAGTATCCTTCCACCTTTGCTAGCACACCTAGCATTGATTGCTGATCTTATATCTTGAAATGCATAATTACTGAACTAAGAGAAAATTACTTTTTGCTTGTGAGTGTCAGGACAGCTCTGAATCCATGAATGACTCACCCTCAGGCACTGGTGTTTAATTTATGAGTTATTTATCTCCTTGCACACACCCCAGCACAAACAATTATACTTAGTAATTTGTTGATCTTATCAAGGCTGTTTGATGTTAGTATTGCTACCTCATATAACGCTTGTGCTTTGAAACTTAAACAGGATTTATAACCAAATTTGGGTACTTCACACGTGATTCATATTACAGGGAAGTTTAACTCTTCAGCAACTAGAGGGTTTTGCACACAATTTTTGAAGATTCGTTTGCTGGCAGATTTAGCAAGGTGGCCCTTCAGCAGCCTGAGAGCCCCTGGTTAGAGGTAGTTCTGTCCTTAGACAGCATGGGTGAGTGTTCCTACCACAGGACAAGAGAGGGGAGTGAGTCCTGGGCCAGAGCAGCAGCACCAGCTCCATGCCCCCTGCCCATGCTTGAGGCCATGCAGTGCCTGCGGAGGCCAAACCCTGCAGGGTTCACGTGCCAGTCTGCAGGGTCTTCCCTCGGAGCCTGTACTGCCCTGGCTTGCTCCTGGGAACCTTTTTATGTGGGCAACAGCCTTCCTCATTACTGAGCAAGGACTTTATTAACCTTTAAACTATTACATGTTTACTATAAATCAAGCTCTGTGAACCCCTTTGCACAATGTAACTCTGCTGTCAGGTGCAGGTACCCAAGCTGGGGCCGCATGTGCTCACCACATGCTGTGCTTTGGGGGCAGGCAGCTCCTCTGTGGCCATGGCCATGGGGGATAAAGGTCCCCACAAACAGGTTTCCCAGATCACCCTCACAAACCCTCCTCCCTCCCCTTGCACGCTGCTGTGATCACTATGCCAAAATACAGCTAGTGAATTTGGTATCAGAGGTACAAGCAGCACAGGGATTTCACAGGATCACAGAATGGGCTGGGCTGGCAGACACCTCAAATATCAAATTCCACCCCCCCGCCTTAGGCAAGGACACCTTCCATTATACCAGTCTGCTGCTATATACCAGGCATCCACAGCTTCCAGTGCCTCACCACCCTCACAGTGAAAAAGCTTTTCCTAATATCTAATCCCAGTCTCTTCCAGTTTAAAGCCATTGTTCCTTGTCCTGCCACCACATGCCCTTCTAAAAAAAACATTTACTTGAGCTCTTTTGATTCCAGGTCAAGCACCTTGAGGCCCAGAGATGCTGTCTGGGAGGAGCTGAGGGTCTCTGCCTGAGGCAGGGTTGCGGCAGGGCTCTGCAGCCAGTGCTCCCCACTGCCAGCTCTGCTGGGATGGGCCTGGGTCACTGGGGATGAGAACATAATTAACACACAGCAGTACTTCTTCCATCCCCACTCTTACAAAATAGCCCTTGGTATGTTATTTATCTGTTTGGAGGAATCCCCATATCCAGTCTCAGCGTTTTCAATTCCCCTGTCGAGCACAGTTCCTGCCCCTCAGGGCCCAGCAGTGCCGAAGCCAAAGCCCTTCCCCTCCCACAGCAGCAGCAGAGCCGCCAAGGCAGGAAACCCCCATGTCCCTGCCCGGCCAGCCCCAGGCTGCCAGGCACCGACTTTCCGAGGCTCAGGTGCATGTATTTTGTTAACTCACACATCCCACACACTCTTGCAACAGCTGCAGGTCTGATTTGCTTCGTGGTTTATCAGTTTCTGTGCTGAGCACACACATTTTGCATGTAGGAAATAAAACGCTGCAGGCATTAACTGCGCAGCCCCGGCACAACCCCGGCTCCTCAGAGCAAGCACACACACGTAACATTCCTCAATCTGCAACCCATGCGTGCCTCTTCCCATGGATCCGGAATGGGCACTACCCGTGCAGAAAAGCCAAGAAATAACTGCTTCCAAAGACAGCCTGGAAATGCAGAATTCACTTTAAGACTTTCTAAGCCCAACCAGCACACCACTCTTTCAATCCACAGGGATACTGTGATGAATTACTTTGATTTTTTTGTTTTTTTAAGCCTCCAGTGGTTTTCCTGTTTTAATTGAAGTGAAATTGTGGAATAGTGTAATCAAACATCTGGAATTAGTAGGGGGCAGTAAAAGCTAAAGGAAGTGATTATTAGTTTTAAACAATTACAAATTTATAATGAATGTCCCTGCTTCATCCTCTCACGAGTGGAGAGAAATGGTAAAATTCAGCTAATATTGTTCAAACTGAAAACTTTGCCAGACACATGGATCTTTCAAAAAGCAATTTTATGGTCCTATCCTGCAGCTGGTCAAATAAGCGGTGTTTAAACCACCCATTGGAATGGGGCATGCAGCATCCCTGCCTCGGTAGGGACAAACAGAGCTCTGCAAGGGCAGTTCGAACAAGCCTGGCAGCCACAAGAACATGAAACACTGCGCCAGGAACGCACCCCCCTGATGTTCGTGAAGCTACAAGGGTGATTTGCTGGAGCAGAGGAGGGGAGCACAGTCACTGGGCTGGAAGCCTGTGGACACACGGCCTGAGCAGGGCTGTCCTTCCCCACAGCCCTTCACCACCGGGGAGCAGCATCAATAAAGTGCCAGGAGGTGTTCAGCGAGTGACCTCAGCTGCAGTGCTGCCACTCCAGCTGCAAGCCTGTTCTGTGGGAAAGGAGGGAAGGAAAATCTGGCTTACAGCACAGCATTTCCAAAGCAGGCACTCTGCCATACAGAGTCCTTGACAGGCCCTGTGGGCTGGGAAGAGATCAGAGTGAACTTGGGTGACAAAAGAGAAAAGGTACATGGAAAACTGCAGCAGGTACGAAAGGATCGTTCTGGAAAAGTAAATCCTTTAAAACAACTGTGTCAATTCTACCAATCTCTACAGGGCTGGACACAGTCAATCAAAGGACAAATAGATATGAAATTAAGACAATACATCTACATTTTATCTGATACATTAATCCACACAGAAAGGCCAAACCTGCTCCTCATGTGTTCTGGGAAGGCAGAAAAATGTATCTTATACATTAAGTATCTATGGTTACAAATAGTCTTCAAAAGTTAAATTTCTGGGCGTTTTATGCTTCTTAATGGTTTGAAATGTCACATCTTGGGGTCCCTAAGCACATCACCTTGATATTGCTATTGATCTTGCCAAAAGCCAACAGCAGTAAGCCCCTGTCTGCAGCATTGTTTTTGTTTGACCAGGAACATACCTTTAAAAGGGAACCTCCTTATCACACCTCTTCACACACACACTCCCTGCCTGCTCTGCACTGCACAGGACACTCACAACAGGCAAACTGGCTACTCCTTGGGTATCTTACAGCAAACTGGTTCTCTTGAGAGAAAAAAGTGTCAAGTAAAGTGGAAATTGCTCTCATAACTCCTCACAGGACCAGCCCACCACTAGCCCAAGCAGCCTCTCCAATATATGCCATGGGAGCATCAGGTTCCCCAGGCAACTGCTTCACTCTCCAGATCTACTCCTACAGAGTAAGCCTGAGGGGCAGTGCAGGCACAGCCACTTTCACAGACATCTCCACATCACTTGGGGCACTCTCTTTTGGTAGCTCAGAGGCTGGTAGCAGCCTTTTCCCTGTTCCACTAGTGTTCGTTTAATCCCAGAAACATGCCATCAATGTCATGGCTATTAGGCACTGAGGAATGCCAAGTGCAGAGGAAGGGTTAGTACTCCTCCTCCCTTGCAAAATAATTCCCTACTTTCTGTATTTTGGAAGAGCAGTGCCTACAATGTTTTTTCATCCTTCTCCAGCTGGAGAAACAACATGTCTCCTACCCACTGCCACCATGCCAGTGAAAAGTGTGCAGGCAGATTCCATGTTGTTTTTTTTTTAATAGCAAATGTGAGTAGGATGGGTATGCTGCACCTGGAGTACCCTGTGCAGGTTAAAATGCATAAATGTGTGCTTAGCTTAAGTTAAATCCCAATTCAGAGTGCTTTACATTTGCTACATATATCTACAAGTTTTAAGGAGTTGTACATCTTGAATGCATAAACCCACAAGGAGAAAAACGGGCTGCACATATTTAACATGGCAGTTGTCAGAAGTCACCAGTGATAGAAATAACAGAGCTTATCAGATTATTCTTTCTTTTAATAAAATTTGAGATTATTCTGGAATAATTTATTAGCTTCAGTAGTTAAAAGAACCTAGTAAAAACGGCTGAAGAGGTAACTATTCAGGCAAATTAATAAACTGAAACATAAAACATTATAGAATAGATATATTTTTAGGATGTGGTAAACATTTTAAATTCATTTTTTATATTCATTTTTTATATTGTAGTAACTTCAAAAAACCCTGTCTACCAAGAACAACTTAGTTTGATTTTTAATTATTGTTGTTTTTAGAATAGGGAGGTATCATGAAGTACACACAATCAAACAAACAATTCAGGGCCACAGGAATATTTTGGAAACCAGAACAAATTTCAGCTGGGACAAGAGAACATGTTTCAGTGGGTATTAGTGCAGTAAAGAGGTTACTTCTCTTTCAGCAGCACACATACTCCACTTCTCACTCACCTTTCATTGTGTCTAAAACCCAGCATGAGCCCTTCTCTGTTACTAGCACCTTGCTGACTTCCAAGAGAAACAGGTAGGCTCTGTTTTCTTTTGGATTTGACTTTTAACACAAGATTTGATGGTCCTAATCTTTTCTCAATTATATAACATCAAAATAACACCAGGAACAAATACCAGCCACACCAGGGAGACGACACAAAGGAGAATTTCAAGTGTTCCAAAACATCTGAAGCCCTAATTTCTCTGCTCTACAATACTGTCCCCGCTCCTGACACCACGAAAAAAGATGATCTTTAAAACAAAATCATCAACTACATATTGAAATCATCTGCCCTCCCTCTTTCTCCTTGGTGCAATTAAAGGCATGATTCCAACTTTTCAACAATGAGGCTCATGGCTCTGGCTGAACCATGTCTTACTTTCTCAGAAGTGAGCAATGACACTCAAAGGTGGGATCTCAAGGGAATGTCTCAGAGCAGGATGTGACCAGTGCTCCCAGTGCCTAACACACAGCGGGTTTAGCCGGTGGCAAGCTGCCTTTTCAAAGTTCACAGCTAGAGAATTTAGCACCATGACACAAGAGGCCTAGCACACCAACAAGCCACAGGTAGCAACAGCATCTCTCCCAGCCCTGACCCCACTGAACCTACAGCTGAAACCTCCAGTACATGGGCACTCAGAAAAAGCCAGGCTGTTTTAAACACACTAAACATACTGTGAGAAGGGGCAGTTCTACACCTCACATGAAAAGAACAAACTTGGTTTTATTTTTGCCAACACCTTATTTTTCTGTTACCCAAAGTGACCAGCTCTCCTTCATGGTTAAAAAGTAAAGAGGTAAAAAGGTACTCCCAGCTGCAATCTCATTTCAGCAGAACAACTCAGCTATCCAGCACAGCGTGATCTTTTCCTTCAGAGCACTGTGTCACCCTCCGCTGGCCTCAAAGCCAGACCTGAGAGGACAACACACAACATCAGGTACCACTGCTCCAGCCTCAGCGATTCATTAATTTCAAGGTAAGAGGGAAATACTCTTCCAAAATTATTTGAACAGAAAAGCTTTAGTCTCATAGATAACAGGATTTTTCTACACGTATTTCCTGTCTCCAGTAAAAATCATTTATGCTGCCATCATTATTATCCTTACTATCATCTTTCAGTGAACGTCCATCTACAAATTCATTAACTTTTTTGAGACAAATCATTGGCATCCTAATCTTCTGATTCCCATGAAAGACTCACTTTCAAGATACAATTGCAGCTGCCCCACACTGCCAGTTACTGTATCATACACGTCTTAAAATTCTGTAATCAGCATCCACCAGGTGCCGTATCGCATTCAGCACACCACAGTCAGTCAATACAGACATCCCCAAACACACCAAGGCTGGTTTTGTCAAATGTTTTATTGAGTGTAGACATCTGGAGTACTGTAAAACATGCATTATCTGTAGATTCAAAAAGGAGCAAGCCACATTGTCCTCACTGTCAAACGTGTCAGGCTTGGCATACATGATGGAGATTAATGAAGTATCATGAGAGTAATATGGTTCCCGAAAAGCTTCTACAATTTGGAGTAGGGTCTTAATCGTTTGAAATGCAAAGCTGTTCACATTTAGTGAACTTGCATGTTTGCTGGAGGTGCCATATTTTAATTCAAAACAAACAAGAATAATTTCACTGGGGGGAAGGGAGGTTCCCTAGGTAGAAACTGTATGCTTTTTGTTTCCAGATATTCCAATTCCAAATAAAAATTCATATGCTTTTTGAAGCAGCACAGTTCATTTCGGAGCGAACAACATCTGATATTCATTTCTTCTTGGGTTGTTGAGGTGTATTAAATTTAAAGAAGATAATATCTCCATCCTCTACTACGTAATTTCTGCCTTGTTGTCTGTATTTTCCAGCAGCCTGTAAATGGAACAGACAAAAGGAAAATGGGTTATTTCATTAGACATTTTGTAGTATTTTCAAATGGCAATTATTTAAATACATTTTGGTAAAGAAATGGTAATACTTCAGCTTTAGAGTTTGACAGGCACAATACTCCTCAGTTTGACATCACTTGGTTTGACATACATTTAAAATATATAGGAAAGTAATTTAGCATCCACTGGATCTGTAGTGCCTAAAGTGCACCTGCACTATATAGTGGTAGAGCCTGGCAAGATAAAGCACACTAAAACAGTTCCATTTTTTTTTCTTTTTTCAATTCGGCTTTCCTTTCCTTCATCTGAAAACCCTGCAGATGGCAAACACTGGAGGCAGGAATGTAAAGCAGCGTTGCTGGAAAGGGCAGTCAGCAGCAGTCTGTGCCACGGCTGCCCGGCTTCCCGAGCGCCGGACACGAGGGTCCTGTCCCCACTGACCATGGGGACACCCTGCAAGAGCCACAGCTGCGCCTGGCTCGGGCTTCGAGTGGGGCTCTCTTGCCTGCTTGTGCCCACATAATGAAGGGCTGAGGAGCACAAAATGCAGGCTCAGCTCTTCTGTCAGAAATTTCCTTTAGAAGGAATTTGCTTCAGAAGGACAGATAGAAGAGGAGATAGGCTGTGAAACCAGGATACAGGAAAAGGCATATGGACCAAAGACATGAAAAGAAAATTCATTATTAAAATGCTGTACTTGAGGAGAGCAGAAAATAGGCAAGGAATCTATTAAATATCAGTACTTTATGCATTAGAATTTATTATTATATTTTTCTACTGTTATCTCATCATAATTAAACCCAGTATTACAGAGGCTGTGGCATTAGGCCTGACAGGCTGGGCGGGAGGTGGTCTGCGGAAGCATTTATCTTGAAAAGTGTCTACAATATGGAAAAGTTGAGAGCTTCTGCTTTAGTTCAATAACCATTCCTGTTTTGAAGTTTCCTCTTGCAGGAGAAAGTGCTTCCATGCAAGACCTCACTGTGCCATTATTCTCAATGACACTATCACAGTGGTGGCATGCTAAGATCCCATTACAGGAAAGCTGTTAACTAATGACCTTAGTTGCTGTAGAACAGATCAGATTAATGGTACACAGTTAACTTAGACACCTTTCTTTCACAAAACACACTCTGTAAAGCAACCCATTTCCCCATATTGCTGCCTAGAAATTTAGAGGCTCGATAACCTTGTTGCTGTCATTCCTTATTCAAATGTTGCTCCCAGTGATGCTAGCCTATGGAAAACTGCAGCTAAGATAGTCTCGACAATAAATATATACTGAAATAGTAATTGACCTTACCCCATGTGACATTACTGATACATAAGAAACAGTACTTTGCAAATGTTTTCCTATTTCTTCCCCCTGGAAATCTGTTTAGACTGTAAAAGGTTTCCTTTCAAGTTCTTTCCTTTGAAGATCCTAATAATGCTTAAAGTCAAGAGTAATTAGACTAATTGATGGCATAAATACTAATAAAACAGTGCTGTAAAAATCATCAGAAAACGTAAGCTGCAGGCACAGGTACAGAAACATTTTACAGCTGAATACATTTATTACTCACAAATATTTGTAGGAAAAAACTGTCCTCCACAAAGTAACACAACAGATTTTTTTTAGCACAGTAGTATGCACTATCAATGTGGCATAGACTTCTTTAATTAAATACATTTTGATACACTAATGTAAGTTTATGTATTTTTGTTACCAGTTTACAGTTAATTAAAAGTGACAGTGTTCCTTTAAATTCTCTAGAGACCATTTAATCCATTTCCATTGCTATCAGAAACACTGGTTGAAAAAATCAATACCCATTTGTGAATCTTGAGTATGTATTAAACAAGACACGTCTAACCAGTTCATTTGCACTTGAAAGCAGCCATCTGTAGAAGCCAGCTTTGCCTAAGCAGATATGATTGCTAATAATGTGATATCCCTGTAGACTACAAAGCCCACACAGAGCTATTCAGTGTATAGTTCACAGCACTGGCATTAAATTAGTTATGCTGTACTGGTGTTAAACACACACAAAATCAAACTTAAAAATCGATCAACTCGATAACATACAAAGCAAGCAACTCCCATTACCACTGTTATTTAAGATGACTCCTAAAAGTGCCTAAATTTAATTTTAAAATTTACCAGCAATATAAAAGTAATTAGTATTGTCTACGGCATGAAACACTGTATTAAATGCAAATTAGAAAAGACCAGAGGAATATGACACTTTATTCTAAGAACAAGGTTTTTTCCTAAACTTGATTTTAAAACTGAGTAACAAATGCAAATCTGCTTGTTTTACAGATACTTCACGAACAATAAAAATTTAATCATTAAATATGATTTGAGCATGGAAGCTTGATTTTTAGAATTTCACATTGTGAAAAGCAAATAAAAATATACAAGCAAAATACTGATTAATTTAATAGGTGTTAACTGATGCAGCCTCTCAGGGAAAACACTCATATATGAGCATCAAAAACTGATGGTGGCAAAATTTGAATCTCAGTTAGGTAAAGTGGTTTCTGACTGCAGAATATTAGATTTATTTATAGCTGTGGTTTCCCTTCACAACTACAACTCTACTTCCCTTTTCATAAAGCAGTTCACATGCCGCAACGAACCAATTATACGGGATTTTTTTCCCTCACTTCCTGGGGTTCAAACAAACCTATTAAAGTCCCGCTGCTCAGTATGATCTTCCTTACTGATACCACTGAGAATAGGCTGAATTTGAAATCATAGTTTTGCATACCTTTCAAGCTATCAAATAGCAAACAATAAAGCTGAACCTTTTAAATTCTTTAACACATTATAGCGTGTAGGAACCTTCAAATACTGAGACTGAGTAAATCAAACTAATGCGCTTTGTAATTGCAATTTAATAAAATACAAATCTTAAGAAAACGTCAAAAATGCCAAATGAGAAATCAAATGTGTATGAAATAAAGGTAAGTTTCTCTGCTTAAAGAAGGAGGAAATAATGCATTAGCAACACAGAGAAGAACAGCTTTCCTTATGACATTTTTTGCCATGTACAAGTTCATTTCACACTTAATAACATCAAATCAGATATAATTTGTCAGTTCTGAAAGGGCACAACTTTGGGCACCCGAGCAGTCTCTGCCCTCTAGTGTTGAGAAAGCAGATGAAACTCGTCTCAATACAAGTGGCACCACAAAGAAACGTAGGCTCAAGGGAAAAAGTTTTCCATTAAAATATCTTCACTGTCTGTTCAGCACATAGTAGCCACCCTGAATGATCAAAGTAAGGCATGGCATTTTTGAGTAAGACATCAAAGGGCAATTGAATGAAATACCAGAACAGTAAATTTTAAGATCCTAATTATGCTTATCAGAGCCTAGAAGCAGAACCCACTAATCCTGAAAAAAAGGGTACAATTTTATAATATAGTATTTTCTTAACCATTTGCATCTGACATTTTTAATACCTTTATTCCAAACTCAAACCAAGATGACACATTTTTAGAAGAAACAGATTTTCTATGTTTCTTGTTTCCTTTTAGAAGTGATTAAAAAATGTCTCTCATCTTAAAAATCTGATTTTTCAAAAACAAGTTAGTTTTAAAGCATATTAAATTCTGAACACTAATATGTAAACAGAGAGAAGAACACCCCAATACATTAGCATAATATTTGGTCTTAGTGCTGACATGTAGTCCATGCCCTGTTATATCTTGGATACTGAAATAGTTGCATTCCTGTCCAGTAAGCTGGTGTATTTGAACTTTTTCTTAAGTAAAAGACGAAAATGGGTTTTGGTCTATTGCTAGAGGTGACTGAAGATTCACTTAGTGTTAAGAACTTCTTTCCAGTGAAAAATCAGATTTGAAATGGAAAAATGGTACATATGGAGGGAGAAGAAAAAGATGGGGAGCTCACCTTGACAGCAGCCTCTGAACCTCCTTCTTTAAAATCTTCATATTTCATTACTTCAGCCATAATGAATCCCTTTTCAAAATCTGTGTGAATCTTCCCTGCCGCCTGAGGAGCCTTCGTCCCTTTCTGTCAAAGGAAAGACCAGAAGAAAATTAATTGCAGTTAAGAAGATTGATTGCAGGGAAGAGGTTTCTCCTTTTTTATATGCTTTCAGGATCTGCTGAAACTTTGTTTCATATCAGCCAAAATGTCACACATGCAGCTGGGCAATCCTCGATACTGGGACACAGACAGTGCCTTCGTCACAGATAAACCAACCGACATTAAAGAACAGCAGCTTTGTTTTTCCTAATAGGTATCAACAGCACTATTGATTTTAGAAGCTATGACTGTGTTTTGTTGTGAGATTCACTTCGACCCCTAGCTTCCTACACAGAAAGTGAGGAAGATAAAGGTTTTTAAATAACTTTAAAATCTGAATTACTCAAGACTTTCGCTTACATCCAAATAATTTCAATTAAATGATAACATTCATGGCAAACAACAATGAGAAATGACGTATGGATGTCAAGCCATACACATTAGCTTATTTTTATTTCAGAATAATTTTAGTAAGTTTGATATAGAACAAAGTGAGTATTCTTACCAAAGCATCAACAACTGAATCACTAAAAAATAAAAAATGACAGACAACTGTATGATAATTTAAGTTTATGCAATAGAGGAGAATGCATTATAGCTGCATGCTTTAAATTACAAGGACATACATTCTGTGCACATACAACCATGGAGAGAAATTTGAGCAATAATGGTGACCTAAAGGCTGCTTAATAAAGCATGTTAAAGTGCTAAGGAGTCTGACACTGTAAAGCACAGTTTTTACAATAAAAGATGTATTGGGTTAATATGGCTACTCACTGATGCTTACCTGACTAAATATCTTTGCACATTAAATCAAAGATACTCACAATCAGTCTTAAGATAAACCAGCTTTCAAATTCTCTAATAAAGAGCAAGCACTTCTCCTACTGAAAAGAGTGGAATTTCACAATGTGCTTTTAAAAACTATGGCAAGAATCAGAACAACAAAACTCCTGCTTTTATATTATTCTGGTTGCTATTTCAGAGACTTTAGCAAGCAGTTATGATGTAAACAGAGATGAGAAGAAAAAACTAAAAAAAACCCCACACATGCTTATAAGAAAATAAGTTTAATGTGCTAAAACATACACAAACATCTGTAGCAGTACTATTAAAAATATAAATTTACAGGAAATTATGTTGATTAATGAAAACAAATTAATTCCAGTGAATGAAATTAAATACAGCACTGAAACTCATTGCACAGCCCTAAATACACTGATGCAAAAAACAGAAGCTCCAAGACTGAATTGCACCTCCAAAAGTTGACATCGTTGTAATTTTTAAGATAAGTGTTTGCAACTATATACATTCCAAAATATTTTTTCAATATTGATCTTTATACTACAACATATCTACATTCAAAGGCAAACCACTACAGCTCAGCTCTCATTGTCCTCTGGGAATAAATTAGTTGATCTCTATGGCTATAACCATTCTATATCAGTATTTAAAACACATAATAGCATTTAAGGCATTACAGAAGTTCCCAGATAAACATATAAAACTACCAAAATAAACTAGGTCTAAATACTGAAGCCAGTAAAAGACCCGAATTACTGCACACTGATTTTAGGATTTTGAGCCCAACTGTGTATCCACGAGGAATATAATGACGTTATATTGCTTTTATTGCTGAAAATGTAATCCCAGCAAAGCACAGGAGGAATGAACCATCCGCAACCCAAACAAACTTAGTGAATACAAAATGAAAAGCAACATCAATTTCACTGCAGACAAACCCAGTCACACAGATTAAGCAAGCACAATACTGGTACGTCTTATCTCTGACCACAGGAGGAGGGTAGACAGATTCTACAGGATGAAGAAATTCAGACTATGTAATAGGCAGAATCAATTGTTACCTGCCTCAATCAATGCAGCTCCACTTTCACTGTTCAGCAGCTCACAAATAATTAAAGTTATCCTGGACAAAAACCTCATCTGTAATGACTAGCTAACCGCCACCATGACAAACTTCAAAGTCAGTGATATCAATCTGAATTCAATAGTGTGGAACTGGATATAGCTGATGAATAAGTATGAATCTTACCCTGATGGTCCATGCACGCACTTCATCTGGGCCTGCAGTGAAAAAGTATTCTAGCTGGAGTGCTGCATATCCAGCCTTAATGATCTTTGCTAAAGCACTGAAAAAAAAAGGGGGGGGGGGGAAGGAATCGAATTCATTCAGCACATCCACATAAAACAGCTAAGTGCACCAAGTAATCAATTTACGTGAAAAGACATTACATATTTTGAAGATACTAGGTCTACTTTTAAACAGAGCAGTAATAGCAGTAGCCTTTTACTTTGAACTCTCTTCAGAAGAACTACTTTTTTACTGCAGAATCATAAAGATATTATTTTGATTTGTTTATTTGGCAGGCTACAGAAACATGGGATAAATATAAATCGCCCTATGAGGCAGCACTCTTGGTCTCATGCAATTTTCAGGACTCCAGGTCATGAAAGCCTATCTGTTTGACTGAAATTCAATATTGAAACAATTTATTATAGTTCTTCAAAAATTATGACAAAATTTTCCCCAGTGTCCTTATTCCCCAAGGATGACGAAACAGTTTTGGTGATCGTTCCTTCTCAAAAATATACATAACTAATACCTATGTTATAATTAAAACACTGTACAGAGATGACAGATGACAGTTAAAAACTTAATTTAAAATAAATCTTTTCACTCTGTCTCATGGTAAAGAAAGGAGAAGATTCTCTCTTTATAATGGTAATTACTCTGTCATTTATTATTCTATCAGCGCAAGCAATTAAATTACTGCAAGGAAATAGTTGATAATAAAGTGTAGGGAAAATGAATGCTAATTAACCTTTGTGTCATGTTCTCTTCCAGATACTTCTGTTTCTCCTCAGCACTCATATCTTGCAACTTGAGTTCCAAGGCCCCACTGAAAGGAATGACCAAAGCACCCGGGTCGTGCTTGTCCACCCACTCTTTAATTTTTATCAACCTGTAGACAACAAAGGGCACAACATTATCTTGTAGTGCATGCATGGCTGTACCACATTCATTATTATCAAGTAGCACATACATATTCATAAGAATTGCACGGATTTATGATGCCATCTTTTTGTGTATTGCTTTCCAAGGTCAAGGCATTAACAGGCAGCAATTGCTTCAGGTGTACTCCATTAACATTTCACTGTTTCTTGGTTTCTGTTTGGCATTTAATCTATCAGAAATAAGCATAATTTGGGACAATAACTAGGTGTTTGGTAGACGTTAAGTACTTGCAATCTAAAAAGTGAATAAAACTTTCTGAGAGAAAAATGTACTTCCAAGAATGATATTTATCAAACGCGGCAAAACTGAGGGCCTTCAGTTTCTCCTGACTTTTTTTTTCTTTTCAAAATTAAAGAAAAAGGCATCTCAGTAGCTGGGGCTGCTGATGTTAGAGAAAGAAAAGAACACCACACTCCTATATAGCAAGCTGCACCTGCTTTTTCTGGCTATTGATCTTGGAGTATGCCATAGCTGATGAATACAAGCCCACGTTTCTACTTTTTCCCACCTTTCTACTGTTGTCCCAGGACAAAGCTTCTGGATACTATGATGAATTTTAAATGAAGAAAAAAATGTCCTATTCCTCTTTATCTTTAATAACTGGCAGCATTCACAATAGTTTGTTGTTCATCATTTTTTTCAGTTGAATGAAACAACAAATTTAGAGCTACAAATTAATGGTGTTAGTTCTTGAATGTTCATTATCCTACTAAGGTTAACAAAATTGGCAGCCTCCTGGCAGCCAGGAGGGCCAAGTGTGTCCTGGGGGGCATCAGGCACGGCATTGCCAGCCAGACAAGGGAGGGATTGTCCTGCCCTGCTCTGCACTGGGGTGGCCTCACCTCGAGTCCTGGGGGCAGTTTTGGGCAGCACAATGTAAGAAGGTTATAGAGCCCTTAGAGAGTGTCCAAAGGAGACCAGCAGAGATGGTGAAGGGCCTTGGGGGGAGGACGTATAAGGAGAGGTTGAGGTCACTTGATCTTTCAGCCTGGAGAAGAGGAGACTGAGGAGAAACCTCCCTGCAGTTACAACCTCCTTGTGAGGGGAAGAGGAGGGGCAGCACTGATCTCTTCTCTGTGGTGACAGTGACAGGACCTGAGGGAATGGCCTGGAGTTGTGTCAGGGGAGGTTTAAGTTGGGTGACAGAAAAAGTTTCTTCACCCAGATAGACAATGTTCTCAGGCACATGGTGTGACTCTTGGGGATGCTTTGTGCAGGGTCAGAAGCTGGACTCAATGGTCCTTGTGGGTCCCTTCCAACTCAGAATATCCAGTGATTCTGTGAAAACTTTACAGCAATGGAGGGTGTTTAAAAAATCTTTCAACACAAGCATCATATTCATGACTGCAAGTATTTATTGTAAGTTTAAGGCAGACATTTACAAATTACCTGTGAGGGGTTCACTATTGTTAACAGAACACTATTTCTGAACAGGTATGAATGGTAAGAATGACAGTTCTATGCTCAGCAAGCAAACACAGGAGCCATGGGAATGCTTCCTGTGCACGAATAATCAAATTACAAAACACAGTTCTTTGGGTGCCAGCAATGTTTCAGACCTGAAGCACCCACCATACAGCACAGGGCTTTATGTTCGCTGAGTTCTTTTTCTTAGCCCTGCTAATCTGCAAGATTTAGACTAAGGTTTTAACTGCTATTATACTAAAGTGCTTTGAAACTGTGGCCTGCAAACCTTTAAATAATCAATGCAAATGTCACTTCAGAAAAAAATGAACTGAACCACAAGTTCATCAACACACATTTGTCAAAGAAAATAGCAGGGGATCAGAGCTATTATGAGATTAAGTGCATGGCCGACTGAGTAGGGTTTTAGATGGGACAAAGAATACCGAAGTTCACTCAACAGTTCTCACACGTTTGTTATATAAGGCTGGTCTTCTATCATTTACTTATGTAAATAGCTGGCCAGTGTTTTTCAATCCTCATTATACTGATCTTTTTTTACCTCTAGTTATCCAGTGAAAACATAGTCTGGTATCCAGGACTGATACTGAAACACTATTGCCTTCAGAAACATCTGAACTGAGATCACAATTAAGGTGTGTCTCTCAATGTGACATGTGACATTTAACAGCACTTCTAAAACTGACATTTGTAGTTAACTAATTTATTTTGGCTAACAAATTAGGTATGGAAGTTCAGAGCTTATAAATGCCAACACTTTACGGAAAATATATCTCAAAATGAATCTACAAGTTGTAAGTGTACTTCAACATATGTGTGTACATCCTTTATAGATTTTTTTTAAGGAATTATCTAACACTGGTCTCTAGACTAATTAAATAATGTGACAAGTGAAGAAAGATGGAATGAAACATGTAAACTTGAAAAAGTGAAATGAGCATGAAAGTAATGTCAAAAATTGGATTCAAATTCTGTGTGGTAAATATGGTCATCATAACTAATAAACTAAGAACTATTGTGGAACAACAAGATAAGAAATAATTACTTTGGCTAAAACACCAATTCAGAATAATAATAGTCTTAGACTGTCATTTTAACAGCTTTTCTATTGAGTCCTTAGAGGGATTATTTGCATTCCTCAGGTATTCTATTGTACGATTCAGATGAATAAAGACTTACAAATCATTCCTCTACCGCCAGTGTGAGACTTTGATCCAGTGAATACACCATTGTACCTTAACTATAATTGGCAAAAAACCTGACAGTGTAGAGCATCACAAGCTTAATAACAAAGGAGAATATCTCAAAGTGTTGACAGACGATCTTCATAATGCAGGAGCAGAGCTGGTACATTTTAGCAATAAATGAGCACTGAGGTCTAAAGGTCTCTGAAGTGACTGACATCAGACCTGCTACAGCCTCACTAAAAGAATAAGGTACTGCATCCCACTCTGTACAGACAGTCAGGTTCTCTGCCCGAGTCTTTTACTTTTGTGACTTTCAATGTTACAGGAATTACTAAAAAGCACCAAGGAATTCCCCTAAATGTGATCAAAATAAAGAAAATCAACAAAAAAGTAAACACGCAAATATAAATATTGATTTCTTTCAAAATTACGTTTTCCCCAAAGCAGAATGCTTAACTAATAATCAATGAAGCGATAGTGCATGTTTGCTTTCCTGTTAGGGATAACCAAGTGTGCCAAACAGAACAAAATGGTCTTAACAAATGGTAACAATTAATGTCAAAGTCTGTTTTATTTGAGCACATAATTTTTCCAAAGAAAATTATGTATATCTGTAAAAGGACAGCATTTAGTATACTCATTTTGGGCCTTTGTTAAGATAAGCAAATCCTGGAGTATCTCTCCATTATTTCATGCTATACTTGAAAATGTATACTGAAGAGTACTGAATTTTACTCTTAAAGACTTTTGACACTTAAAAAACCCCACTGCACACTAAAATGTAACAAAATGAAAAGTAAACAACTACCAAAAAGTAGAACTGGCAGCACCAACGACCATGATTAACAGATGAAACTACTGCAAGAAACAAGAAACTGCTCGGGATGAAAACCCTTCTTAACAAAGTAAACCGAAAACTAAGTGAAAACAGTGTAACAGCACAGGAGTTCTACATCCAACAGACTTTCCTGACTGAGGTGGCTTGAATCCTCCCTTCCACGTGGACAGGAGTGTGCCAACAGCAACTACACATGGCTCCTGAACTAAAATCTGATTGATGCCAAAAACCAGACAAAATATATTTTCTGGAAAAAAAATACAGAGCCAAGAGACAGCAAGACTACCATTCATTCTGTGACGGCAAGCAGAAAAGCTTATTACAACTGTGTAAAAGCCTGACACAAGAAGAAAACCAAGGCAAGTGCAAAACCTGATCTCATCAACTTGCAAGTGAAGGCAGCACTCAAAATTCTGATCAGGGAAAACATTGAAGAAGAATTCAGATGCTCATTTCCACCTAACACTGTGACTGTTGTTTGATAAGGACGTAAGGAATATCAGCAGCATTATCAGCCTATCTAGTAAACCACAGGTGCCAGTGACTTCAAGTGCAGATGGATCAGGACAACTACCAGAGCTAACTCCTAATCCTAAATCAGGATGCAGAAGATCTTGGAGAAAGGCTTATAAATGAGGGCACTCACTGAGAAGGCCAATAAGCAAAGAGCACCAGAAAGGGGAGTTGTGTAGAAGGGGAATTTTTTCACTTTAAAATGGTGACGCTTACTGAGGCAGGAGAAACCAAAACCTGCAGCCAACCAAAAATAAAAAGGTATAGAAGTTGCAGTATGTACATCCAAATCAATATTTGAGAGAGCTTCACATGAGAGATCCAGCTGGGAACAGAGACAGAGTTCAGATGGAAATCTGAAGTAGTGGTGGAAGAGAGAAGCTGAAGAAAAAGCTTAAGCTCAGTGGACACCTGCAAGACAAGATGATCCGAAAAACTGACCCCTTAGAAGAAAGGTGATTTGTGAAAGTATGCTTTTGCACAAGCAAGACCAAAAAAACCATCTAACCCATGGAAGAGAAACAACTGTTTTTCTGTTCTACACCTGAACTGTGAGTGGAAAATGGCAGAAACAAAAGAGCACGGCAGGGAAAAAGAAAACACCAGGCAGCACAAGAAGGAAAGAAACAAATGTAGGTAAGATCAAACTAAATGATCAAAATATACTAAAGACTGAAAAAAAAGATCCCCAGATAGGAATGAGAACAAGAAGACTTAGAAACTCCGACAGGCTCTTCCTTTTGGCAGTTCTGAGATACCCTGATTTTTAAAACCTTCTAAACTCAATCTGTTTAGTGCTTGCTTCCTACCGTTGAAAAGTTTTCCACAGGTGTAGCCTAAGCTACCTTTATTTTAGTTAACTGAGCCTATAGGCTGTGGACCCAGAATGCACACTCCCTATTTATAACTTACAAATTTTAGGCAGTTTTTATTTTGAACTTTCCTTGTAAGCCATATATTACTTCTAACTTTGAACCTTTTTTTGGACTCTCTTCAATTGGTCTAAAAGTTTCTGAAAGCACACAGTATCTGATGCACTTATCAGAGCTTTCAATAAATGTCTTATAAACATAAAAAACAGCTAGAGGATTAACTAATTTCTCAGGTGATTCTCCTATTTATTAAACCCAGTCTAGCATTTGCTTTTTTGTGACAGCACTGCAACATTATCTCATGTTTGGGTTACAACTTATTGCATGACCCTGTTTGACTACCTATTCTTAATAGTATGTTTGCATAGTTGATCATTCCTGTATAAAATCCTTCTCAGGAGTTGCACTGTGGCTATTTTTTCCTAATGATTTCTTCTATTTCTGAGATGCTCCTAAGTCCTAATTTTGTTCTATACATATATGGACATCTCCTAGATTGGGGGTCATCTATAGATTTAACAAGAGTGCTTGCCATCCAGCTCATTAATGGAAATACGCAGCAGTATTCAACCAGTAGCTGCTTCTGCAGACCTCATAATGAGATATTCCTTCTTTGGAAAGTGTACCACTGATAACCATGCTCTGTGTATTATCTTCCAACCAGTCTTGCACATTCAACTTCCAGCAGTTTCCATCTAGCCAATATTTCCTCTCTTGTTTATGAGAATGTTGTAAGGCACTGAAGCCTTTAGAGGCTTAATAAAAATCCCAATATGCAGTATATTTTTTCACTATATGCAATTAAATTTACCACAAACAAAATACTAGACTCATCTGACAATCTAGACAAGTAATGAACAGTCAACATGAATTTGTGAAGACAGCTGGGTTGCTTTTAGGGGATCAAAAAGCTGGATTGTCCCAACATTTTTCTTGAAATAAAAAGAAAATACATCAACTTAAAAATACCTTGTTTCTTCTCTCTTCTTTGTGGATTTCTTTTTTCTTTTGAAACCTCATCCATTATCCACAAATTATCTAAAATGATGGTGAGTTAGGCAACAATTGTTTCTTTTGCCAGTTCCCAAAACTGTGAGGACCACTAGGTTTAGTTGATTTGGTAGCATGGGAGAGGAAGATCTAATCTACCTAAGCACCAGTACTGCATGACACAGTGCACAGGTGATGTCCTTCCCTTCCGTTCCGGAGGCGCACACAGACTCCACGGAGATCACGTCCCACTGTTCTCAGTGCTGTGCACAGATGGGGATAGCATGTACATGTATTCTTATACAGATCAGAAAGAGTCACAGCTTCAGTAAGCTTTCATTCCAAATTTCTATAATTAACAAAGGATGAGATGGTAAAAATAACAGAAAAAAATTTATATAATGACTCTGTATCACAGAAATGGTCTGTGGCAGAAGTGAAGAAGGGGAAAGCAGAAAGCACAGGTGGTTCTCACTCTGCTGTATCGGAGCACTGTGCTCTTAACTCTTTATTGCTACTTGCCTTTCCCTGAGTATCCCTTTCTTCTTGCATTACATAAGGACAAAGGATGACAAAACAAGAAAACATTAAGGAGTAAAACGGTACCTTCTTCCTCACCGTGGTAGGTTTTTTATGAAGATGACAAATCTACAGAAGGTTTGGGAGTACCTGTTACAGACGATGGCAACCACATCTTAAATAATCAGTGATGCTTATAAGTTTATTTTTTTATTTCCTGTTCCCAGCTGGCCAGATGAAACACAGCAATCCTTCAATTTCAAAAGGCCTTTTACCAGCCCTCACCTGCAAATGCTTTCTAGAACCAGTTCAGAACAAAAGCACTGCCTCCACACACCGGGCTGCTCTCTGGCAGCCCCTCAGGACAAGAGCTTCAGGAACTCAGCACTGCATTTATTCCTCACACCCCTGAATGCTTTAAGCTCCTCAATACTTCCCAGAGTCCGATGTCTGTACCACCTCCAGTGTTCAGTCGCTGCATCCAGCTGAACCTTACAAGAGGCCATTGTGGAGAACCCATCTCACACGTTAGATATCACTCCCATCTCCTAACACAGATGACTTGAGCTTCGAAACAGGAAATGGAACAGTCCTTAAAATTCTTTACCCTTTGGGGACTTGCCACACATCCCATGATCTCAGGAATCTTATGACAGAACGGGTATATAAATATTTCGTTCTACCAGATCCAGATTTCACATTAACTTCATTGTAATTTCAATTTACACTGCATCAAAAAAAGAATTATAGAGGTTCCTGATCAACACTGTCATTTGACATTCATTATAGATGGGTTTATAACTCCTTAACATTCTCCTTTGAAATGTAAGTAATCCCAGGATCTCTGCCTCATGTGTGTCAAAGTAAGTTCTCCCAGAGCCTTGATCTCTATCATGGCCATTATCTTAAATCCCCAATAATTCTGCAAAATCATTTGTTAGATGGGGTGACTAGTATTGCACCTACTATTTTATTCATGTTGCATCCCAGGTTTTAAAGAAATGTTTTTAGAACCTGGACATGAGCTTCTCATCCCATTCCTTCCCTGTCCAGATGTTACACTTGCTTTTCTGCTACCAGCTGCACATGGGGCAGGGCCCCTACCAGCACTCCCTGTAGGCATACTCAAGCTGTTCACCAACAAAAATAATCCAGTGAAAAAAGCAGCTTTTGGAGGGAGAATTTAGTTCTTTCGTAGCCCCCCTCTCCAGCCACTGTCTTTTAAAATGGACCAGTTCACTTTCCCACATCCCACATCCCACACTGGCTGTGCCAATATAACTGAAGGGTGCTGCAGGAACAGGTGAAGACTACCAAGGACAGGGTGTCTTAAGTTAGCCTACCACCCAAAAAACACCAATGCCATGGAGCCAAGTTCAATCAGCAATTTTGTTATTTATTACTGAAGAATGCTTATAAATAGCAGGACTCCTGAGTAAAAATTATCCCATATGAGATCACTTATAAATGGATTCTTCCAGGCAGAAAACAGGGGAACTAAAAAAATCAAGGCAATATTCTGAAAATCCCTATCAAAGCACTTTATGTCCTCAAGATATAGTTCTGTTAACAAACTAAAATAATATGGTAGTAGCAAAGGGTTCTCATCTTACCTGGCCTAGAGAGCTACCCAGAGACAGTGGCTGTTTAATGGTATGCTAAAAACACATAAGGACACAACACTTACAACTTTGTATGTCCGACCAACCACTTTTTGAATGCATTTCATATAAAGACTTGGCTTAACTGACATGAAACTTTTTTGGTTTGCAAGATGTGGTAACTGTGAAAGAAATAATATGAGAGAGCATGAAGTAAATCAAGTACAGACAGTAGTTAATGGACAAAATACTTCTGCATCTAGGAGAAATAAAGCATGCATAACAGAAAAATAAAGTTCATGACCTACAACCACTTTGAATTAAAAAATATCAAGATGGTGGAAAGACAAAGAAGTAAAATAATCCAGAATGACTTTTTCTGCTGATATATATATATAGAGCTCCCAGTAAGAAAAGATTTTTCAGTACATTATACAGCTTATATAATCTAACAAAAGGTCAGTCAAGGTAACCCTATTTTAAACATTTCTAAGAAGTATCATTCATGAAGAATAAAGATCTTAAAATTCATTTTTAAAACATTCATTTCTCATCTAATTTCCAAGACTGTAGTAATACCTCTACCCAAATTATGGTCCCCACAAAGGCAATCAAAACTAATTATAAATTGGTACCACAACCAAAATCAATTATGACTTAAACAATAAGGAAAATGGTACTACACAGCCATTGTAGCACCTGCTGGCACGTGAAAGGCTTACAGTCTAGTTCTCCTTGGTCCGCCAGTTGTGAAAACTAGTTCTGTCTTAACTACAAAACCAAAAAAGAGATGCCTGTTGCTGCCACCAAGGATCAAGAACAGTCAAGATGGAACTACTGATGAACCCACGTATCAACAGAGACTGCAACAAACTGCAACAAACTGTGCATATGACATTTCCTAGTTATGGGCACAACAAGCCCCACTTGAGCACATATACTTTGGACCAGAAAGATGCTTTTAAAGCCACATCTTGTCATTCTTTCTCCTATCATTTATAAAATGCATAGAAAGGTTACCTTTAGAAAGGTTATCTTGAAAACTATAACAGGATAATTTAACAATTACCCATTCATAAATTATTGCAGAAGGAGCAAATCTCAGTCACAACACTTCCGTGCAAAATGATGATGACTGAGATACTATTACAGATTGGTAGAAAGAGTTCCTATTCCATAGTCAGGCTTATGCTATGGCATGATAATTTTAAGCTTTGTCTCTTGACAGGACTTCTTTATGTCACATGGAAAACTGTATTCTTAAGNCTTAAACAATAAGGAAAATGGTACTACACAGCCATTGTAGCACCTGCTGGCACGTGAAAGGCTTACAGTCTAGTTCTCCTTGGTCCGCCAGTTGTGAAAACTAGTTCTGTCTTAACTACAAAACCAAAAAAGAGATGCCTGTTGCTGCCAGCAAGGATCAAGAACAGTCAAGATGGAACTACTGATGAAGCCACGTATCAACAGAGACTGCAACAAACTGCATATGTTTGCATATGCAAACTGTGCATATGACATTTCCTAGTTACGGGCACAACAAGCCCCACTTGAGCACATATACTTTGGACCAGAAAGATGCTTTTAAAGCCACATCTTGTCATTCTTTCTCCTATCATTTATAAAATGCATAGAAAGGTTACCTTTAGAAAGGTTATCTTGAAAACTATAACAGGATAATTTAACAATTACCCATTCATAAATTATTGCAGAAGGAGCAAATCTCAGTCACAACACTTCCGTGCAAAATGATGATGACTGAGATACTATTACAGATTGGTAGAAAGAGTTCCTATTCCATAGTCAGGCTTGAGCTATGGCATGATAATTTTAATAAAGTTTTGTCTCTTGACAGGACTTCCTTATGTCACATGGAAAACCGTATTCTTAAGAGTCCTGTACAAAGTAAGACAATTTATATCAATGCTACTATAGTAAAGTCTCAAATATATAAACTCATAAAAAGTTATAAGCCATTCATAAATAGTGAATGGACAAAAAAAACCTGAAGAGGTGACGCCGTAACAAGAGAAAGTTTACATGAAATACATGATGGACAACACAACTTTAAATTTATTAGTTCTTTTATTATTTTAAATATTATTAATTTATTTTATTCTTTAATTCTTTTGTGCATGCAAGCAAATATCAAGCCATACTCCCAGACAAAAAGTAATATCTACATAAAAATCCCATGTAAGGAAATAAATATATACTAACAATACTTGAAATAAGACACTATAAAGACTAATGGGTAGTGTATTTCTCTGTTGTTAATTAAAAATCCTGCAATGAGTAACACAAATGCAGACTATGACATTGTTAGTTTTGGCTTTCACTGAAGTCACACAACAATTTAATGAAACCTAAATAAACTGGGTCAGCATACTTCCCCCCAGTTCTCTTACTGAAATATCCTCTCCTTCTCAGAAATGATAGAGGGAAATTCCTTCCTCACTTCTCCAGAATTAGCCTGTGTGATCTCAATTGCAGAGCCTCTCCAGACCAAAGAATTCACATGAATGTTCTCTTCCTCTCTCAATCAGTTGTTAAAAACTACCTAAGTATAAAAATTGCAAGAGTCAAATATTACTACAGTAAGAATATTTGATTTAAAATAATTAACCCTGCTTATTCCCCCTGCCCCCTTGGGCCATTAACAACTGCCTACTAACATTCTGTGATCACACAATAGTACAGTTCTGTTTTAAGAAACAATTTTAATGAGATGAGTAAAAATAACCACAGAAGTTGGCGACACTGGGCTAACTTGTGGGTTTTTTTAAATGAAAAAAAGATCAAACTTGCTATTAGGCTATTAGCCTATTCCATAGGCTACTCAATAAAAGAGAAATTAACTTTAGCATTTATCCCCTAAGCTCTCAGTATAAAACAAAAATGTTTAGTTGAATCGTTAATATTCAACCAAGAGCAACTCAAACAATACAAGGCTTCATTTCAGACCCTTGATTTAGATACCTAATCTTGCTCTGCTCCCTGTATAGTTAATGAAGTAGGAGGCTCTTCCGAGGGCAATTCAGAGGACTTAAATCAGGGCTCCCTTTCTCCTTTTCGTCTTAAAGCATCTCCCCTCTCCTCTTTCCATAGGCTGCTTTAGAAACCAGCCCTCACCTTATGTGCCTAAGACACATAAAATTACGTGATGTGCCTCCGTCTTGCCTCCTGCTAATAAACGTCCCTAAAATAATGTCTAATAAATACAACAGCATATACTGGACTGTCATATGAACATGTCCATGTCCAAGTAAAACACTAAATGAGTTCAGGATTTTCACAGCGTGCAGAGATGCCTTGTATGAAATGTACTTCACTAATTTGAACAGCTGTCAAAAAAAATGTTCAATTCCACAGACACAGTCTGTTTACCTGTCTAAACTATGGTGAAATGAAAAAAAAATTAACAATGTCTGAATCATCTACTAAAACACACTTGTCCTAGGGGAGCAGTAACTTTGATTATTTCCAGAAGCCAGAATAAGTATCTGGATCAGTGTCATGCTTCATTTATCTGACAGACTAAAGGATCTGTTAGACACAGAGATTTTTAAGGCTGAAAATGGAATGACAAAGTAAATTTGTCAGAAGTAAATAATCTTATTCTGTGGGTGGGTGTGCACAAAACATTTTTATTTGCAAGTAGAAAACTAAAATTTGATTTATTACAAAACTGTTAGTTTACCTATTTTCATTTTTGTATCAATTACAGGATTAGGAAGCACTCAACACCCTCAGCAATTTCAACAATAAAAAAATAATTTGACTGAAAAGAACTCCATCTTGAAGTTACAGTGCTCTGGGGTATGCTTTACCCTTGCAAACACTAGCACTAACAATAGGATCAAAAAGCCAAACATAAAAAGCAAGCTACTTTTATTTTTGTGACTTGGCCCAGAAACCATTTTTCAATAGAAATTCAGAACATAAGCCCAAAAACACACTAACTCATGTTCAGCCTCTTCCGAGTAAAGAAAATGCTCCATGTGTGGTGGCAAACATGATAGTTGTCAACATAAATGAAAATGTTCATGAATAAAAAACAGGCTGTTATAAAGAGCTAATTATAATATTACTATCAATTGCTAGCTTGCGCTTGCAAATCTTTCATATCATATAAATGCATTGTTTTTGACGTTTCTCTGTAGCTAAACATCACATCATTTCACTTTTTCAAAGTAGTTCAAACATGCATGGGATATACTATAAGGAATGTGATCTGATCTACAGTTACGCTGAAAAGAAAAACTATGACATAAATGCACAGTCATTAAAATTGTAAAACATTAATCATCTCCCAAGTAAAAAAAAAAAAAACCTAGACTTCTAACAGACTCTATAAAATGATTTCTACTTTCTGTATATTCACTCTTGCTATCCAAAACAGCAGTTGAAAACACTTCATCCAATTATGCGAATGACAACTAAAATAATACACACATCCAAAGCACTACTGACACTGTGAATTATTCAGCTTGCATCCAGATGATTTCGTATCTTATTCTTATTAGAAACGCTGTTTATTTGCTTAAGGCAATCACCTACACTCTTCTAGCACATACATTAGGAGAAATGTTTCAGTAACAATGAACATTTCAATGGCATTTTCAATGAAAAGCACTGTTCCTATTTTAATGCTCAAATGCTTTCTTCTGTTTTAGAAGTAGCATAGAATTTAAGTTTGGAAAAGGCCTGCTCAACAGGGAAGAGCCCTAGTAAGTAACGGATGGTTAAAAGTAGACATACCCAAAGGAAAAATACTAAAAAATCATACTGGGCAGTTAATCTGGGACTTGATAGTCCATACATTTCTCCACCAAAGAGTCACTTAATCAACATACACAATGCAATTTTAGTCTTAGTTTGGTTGAGCAATGACACCATCAAAGAAGAAATGATGACAGAAAATAACCTTGGGTAAACACAAGTAATTTGGTTTAAAGGAAAAAACTAAAGCATGTCCTGATAAATTTATTCTCTCATTGATACGACATATGATTTTCTGTGCAGGAGAAATACATCTATAAAGTATTTGATAGTGTGCTGTGTGTGAAACTACTCATTCAGCTGGAGAAGGGAAAGTGGATTTGTAGAGACTGAGGACTGAGCAATGCACTGGGTATGGTAACAAGAGAACAACTTGGTCTTTTAGTGTACTAAATCAAACTTCACTAGGATCAAACCTAGGACTGATCTTGTTAAATACATTAATGACCTTGACACAAGCATTAGTTGCATGCAAATTTTATGTTCAATACAGGAGCAAGAGACATTTTCCTCAAGGAAAGTCATCATCATCATCAATTTAAAGTGACTTAGAAGGGAGATCACACTGGGTTAGTGCTCTTCAAAGCAACCCTAAGCCACCAGGACAATGCAATGGGGAAAAGGGAAATATTCTCTACAGATCCTACTGGAAATGCTTCCCTTTGCTTAACAGGATGCATTACATCTGCACACAAGGTATTCCTGAAAGCATATGGAGCACCAAGTGCAGCTGGGGTCAGCTAAATTCAGAACAGGTCTAAGATTATCAGAGAGATGGGAACCTCACGTAAATGACAGAGAGAGAAAATGGATAATGACTACTTTAAATAAGTACAGGAGGTAAACACCAATTAGATAAGATACTATTTAGTCTACAGAACAAAGCTGCCTGAACCACCAATGAAATAAGCCAGCCATGGAAAAACATAGGCTGGAAATCAGCAGAACATTTTCAACCCAGGGCAGCAGCAAGGTTCTGTGAACTGATTCCCAATACTAAGTGCAGAACAATCAGCTACTTTAGAAAAAAAAAAAAAACCAAAAATAAACCACCACCTTAATTAATTTATGGAAGTCATTATACTGTGTAGCTACCAACAATAACTGGTTCTGTACTGAATGCAGAGAAGGGATTACAGTAATTTAGGGATTACCATATAGTTACAAGGAAGCACTACACTTTGTGAATTCAGAAGTACTTAAACGCTATGCAGAAATGCACAGGAGGACAAAAAGGTCTCAATTTCATATAAATCAAGTTCCTACACCTTTTGTAAGAACCAATGCCTTCACTGGGAAGAAGGCAGAAAGAACTCAACCCCCACATACTTGACTTGGCTAGGGCAGGCCAGCTGACCAGCAGCAGCAGGACTGTCAGACTGATGCTACCTGTGTTCAGTGCCTGATGTCACTGAAGACATTTTTAAAGAAGGAGTATAAATTCGGGATCACTGTCATAAGGAAACAAGACTCAAAACTCCTGGACAACCAGACTTCAGGAGTTCTGCTCTTCCAAAATAAAATGTAAATAAATGTAAATAAATGTAAATAAAGTCAGAAGTAGCCCATTATACCATATATAGTTACCAGTACCACTCACAAGGGCAGCACAGGTAAAGCAGAAGAGGTGGCTGCAGTACTTGTATCATAGCTTGGTAGTAAGTCATCTCAAAACTCGGACAAGGTACAATTTTAAATAGCACTGGACTTCATTATACTAACTGGTCAAATGAAGAAAACTAAGAGCACAGTAATTTTAAAATGTGCAAAAATTTTAAATGAAATTTTCCTACTTGGTATCACAGAGATCTAAAAGAGACAAAAGTAAAATCCAGTTCCTCATCACCAAATCTCCAGGCATGTTAAAATGCCTTTAATGTAAGGCCTTCCTTCTACAGTCCCATATCAGTACTGAGTTTTGCTCCAGAAAAAGGGAATCCCATCCTCAGGAGTCTCGTACCTACCAACCCTACTGCATCTTCAAGAGCAAGCTTGTCCTTTCCATGGAGCAAGGTTGGCTGTAAAGGAAAAGTACACCCCTAAGCAGACAACAGGACAGGGCAGGACACTGATTCTGAAATGCACTGACAACCTTCACTGTGACATTTTCTGGCTCCGAAATGTGTCCCATTACAGCATTAAGACCCTTAACACAGCAACACAATTTCCAATTTACAAAAAAGCAACCAATAAACATGCGGAATTCTAAACTGAATGCACTCATTCCATACTCATTACACAAACCTATCTTTGAGCTAATGGAGCTACAGCGGAGCATTCGCCTCTCAGAAGACCAGAAACTGTTCTGCTGCCAGGTGTCACAGGTACTTGCTAAGAGCACAGAAACAAAAAGACATAGTACCTCTGAATTTCATGCACTGCTTTCCAAGGAGAAAAATACAGTGAGTACAGTCTCTTCTCACCCTTTTCCCTAAAATATGGCCACTTTCCCATTCAATAGTTCTTCACATTCTGTTGCTCACTCCACTTTCTTCTCCCAGTGTTGCTCTCCAGTCTTCAAAGCTTTCCATCCTGGTCTGACAGCTATTTAACAAGATGCTTCCAAACGCAACCCACAGAACTGACACTTCTTCACTGAATTCACACCTCCCTCCTACCCTTGCTTTGGTCACTCCCCCATTCCTACTTCCTTTTTTCTCATTTGCAGGGCTAGCAGTTCTGGTCCTAGTCACAGACCCACTTCCTGCCCAGTTTCCTTCATGCTTCAACATACAGAGGTACATCTGAGGCACTTCCAAATTCCTGTTAGGTTTGCTCAATTCTTAAACTTAGCCACAGTTATTTCAAAGAAAAATTCCTTAACCACTGTGTATCTCACAGTATTTATCATTACGTTAAACATCTACCACTATACTTTCTTTTAATTTTGTTTAAAAATAAATCGTACAAATACTGATATTTTGAAATTTGTTCTGCACAAATCCAATGCATATTGATGATTTTTCCCACTAAAAAGAGGACAAAGTAGTTATATAATAGGCTAAAATAAACAAGCCTCAGGTATAAAATACCTATTTAATAAACAAAAACAAAGAAACAATCCACTGTACAGTTTAAGTACCAGAGACACAATAGATGCACCTTACCAGATATATACAGTAATATCTGTTATAAAGAAATATTAGATACAAGTCCTTCAGTAGAGTCTAGAAAAGCACAGAGCATATAGTTGTACTTCCAGTGGTTCCACTTATGAGATAAAATCTCTTTACAGAGGAAAACGACAAAAAAAAAAAAAAAGGGAATCTAAAGACAGCAATCTGAAACATGGTAACACTAACCAATACAGTATCTTTCCGTGAAACAAAAATTTCTTTCCGAAAAAGATGCAGTTGATAGTTTCTCTGGCACATTCATAGCTACTGTATCTGTACTTCTGGTACAAACCTGTGGAGCCTGCAACAAGAAATGCCAAGAGCGCAAAAGACTTCATATGTGCATGTCCTCAATTCTGCTTTTTACAACAAAGAAAGGCCAAGTATACACTACAAAGCAATCAGAAGGAGGACATCTTTTTCATGCTTTAATAAAAATAATGCAAAGTATGGAACTTCACAGTGATGAGATGCCTAAACCAGAAGCATTTCCCCAGCTTTACTGCAGCTAAAAGAGATTATATAATAATCCTTTACAGAGAAAGCTCTTACTGAATGAAAAAAAAAAACTTGTATGCTGCAATTTTCAGAAAAGCACCATGCTAAAAATGCATTCCATTCATTCAGAAGCAACCCAGATTCAGTACTGTAGAAGCTAAAGGTACTGCTCAATGCAATGATTCATAGTTTCTGTAATAGGAAGATTCAGCAGTTTTCAGACGAGACCTTTATTCCCTCTCTGAATAAATGATGCCTGAAATTTTTATTCTTGTTCTAATGGAATTTCAATGGCCTTCACTGCAAATCTACTGGAAATTTTTGCATATTAAGTGGAAAAAATTAAATGATGTTAACCACATTTTAATGTGATTAAGGCTGACAGGGTCATTATTTCTGCTAATCACTCAGTTTAAAAACCTCAAACAAAACTTTGTAACAGCCAACGTTTTTTTCTGTTTTTCTGTATGTCTACTGTAGTTGAGAATTAAAGCCACCACCAGAAATGAAACACAGCATGATCATAAAAGGATATATCAAATGTTTTCTGCAATTTGTACACAGATTTCATCGTAATGAATTTAAAATTTTAAAAGGGAGGGGGGAATAATTCTTTCAGAATGTATAGCCCTTTACTTCTTTTGTCTTCCTCAATCAAAAGATAAAACAGAACAAGGGAATATACGTATTTCTTTTCCTGTAGGTCCTATCTGCTAGTGAAAAAGAGAAAACATTTCTGCATGTCTTTACTTGAACCAAAAAATATGTGTAATCACAGAAAATAATTTCTTAGAGCATGTCTATTAGGCTCTGCAATAAGGAGAACGCTTACTACCATTTAGGTTCGTGTAAGCTGGAAAATGGGCATGAAGAAGTAGAACAGAGGCAAGTAGCAGCAATGAAGAGCAAAGATTATATAATTTTCAGAGTGTCTGGTAGTTGACTCTCATGGAGGATCAAGAATAGGACAGAAAATTAAGCAGACTGCTGTTCTGGTCACGAGCTCAGCTCGAGAGGCACAGCCTGACAGCCAGCCCGCTTGCTCAAAGGTTTGGCACCGACAGCAGCAACTGTCAATGGAGCAACTCCCTAAGATCATGGAAGCTCTGAGGGTGATTGAACAGGGCAGAAGGACTTCAACTAAAAAAAAGATATGTTTGTCTTGTTCATACTACCAGAGGAAGGGATATGTTCTTTGTGGGATTTATATTTTGTTTCTTTCTGGGTGGGAGGAGGCTGTTCACAGGTTTTCTTAGGCTTGCATTTTAGGCTTTTTGAGGGATTACCATTTTCTGTAAAGATGACCATTGTAATGTTTACTGCCTGCTTAATAATTAATACCATGCCCTGTGAATCACCATTTCTGGATAACCTGTATCTCTCACACAATGCTATCTCTCCTCATAACCCCCAACTTTACAGATTATTAAAAATGAAGGGGAAAAAAAAAAACATTTTAGCATTCATATTAATTTTTTTTCTATATAAGTAACTTGCTTATACTTAAATTACTTTAGAAGAAAAAGAAAGTGCGGACAGACTGATTCACATTGATCATTCCCATATGGTTTAATAGATACATTTCAACCTTACTGAATCACTAGAAACTGCTTCTTGAATTACAAAAAAAAAAAAAAAATTAAAAATAGAAAAAAAGATCATTACCTTATTAACCTTAGGGTACGTGAAAAAGAATATTTTATTTCCTTCCCATTCCTTGGCAAAGTGTCTGAACACAGAGACTGTTACATCTACTTTATGATTACAACAAAAAATGCTGAGTAAAAAAGTCGGTAATTAATTACACACAAGTCTTTTCATATAAGACTTTACTTCTACTTTACTTCTTTGCATCTATCATGTACTGCTAACTGTATTTCAACAGCCAGCTGCTTTTTTACCTAACAAAAATTTACATCACACCTGAACACTTTCCATAACATGAAAAAAAGTCCAATGACATTAGTTGAGTTACTGTCAAGGAACAAACTATGTTAACATCGATACATTACAACTGTAGTTTGTGGTGTTCTCAAAAAGAAACATCACTGGTATTGTTGCACTTTCTACTTTTAGTGTGAAGCCATGCACTAGTGCATCAACTAACAACCCCACTGAATTCTTGTGCTCATCTAAGAAGGGACCCTGCTGAATGTCCTAATGCATCTTATTGTGAATCTTCAGCAAATAAAACTTCATGTATGAGCTCATGATGTGCTTTGCTGCTGGAAAGTCACAGGCTCTGTGGGAAGCTTTTTATCTTCCCAGCAGTCAGTTCTCTGAGAACATCAGTGCAGCTACTGTAGTTACCTGTAGATTACTTGTATTTTCTCACATCTGTGTCCAGCAATCTAAACCATGATGATAAAGGGTCATTAGGTTTTGAGTGAGGAAGGGGATGGACTAGACAATTTGCTCTGATAAGCTCCTTGTTGCGAGTGCCAGTTTAGAATGTGAAATGCGGGGTTTTGCACATTGACAACTCAAACCCCAGTGCTCTCAGAGCACCAATTAAAAATCATACTCAGCCCATCTTAAACTACATGAACACAACTTACCTGAAATTTTTACAATTAAAATATTGCAATAAACTAATTCTGTCATGGTAAGAAGGACATCAACTGTCTATTAGCCACAAAAGAATTCAGATACAATTACTAAGATAACTGCTGTTTGGAGCACAGCAAAGCAATTTCCCACAGTGGGGCTTACAGTCCAATTTACCAGTTGGGCAAATATTTTGTGCTCTGTAGTGGTCCACAGAGTTAACAGTTACCTGTAACATTTGAGTAGTGTTATACTTGAAGAAAACTTTTTTCAACCTAAACAGGTGTTTCAGCTTTATCCCTTCACATGAATACAGATTTTTTTCCAACACTTTTCTAAGAACTCTTTTAAGATTTTCATTTAACATTAAATGCAAATTTTATAAAAGAGCCATTGGGTCTCTTTTCCCATTCCAAGCTACTCACAATGAGATCTTGTAAGTGATAGACTACTTGGAAGAGGAAAGAATAAGCACAATGTCACCTACAAAATTATGTTAATCCTCAAGTAACTTGATGAGGTGGTAAGAGGCTTTTTTCCTTTTCCCTGATGGGATATTCTTAACTCAGTAAAAAAAAAAAAAACCCAAAACCCCAAAAAAACTAACAAACAAAAAAAACCCCAAAAAACCAACACCCCCCCCCCCCACTAAAACCCAAACAAACCAACCAATCAACCAAAAAAAAACCCCCAGTCACATGAACTAAACAATTATGAAAGAAGGCTCCATTTTCATTTGAAACAAACCCAGGTTATACCACGAGTACAGTACACAGTTCCAATGACATGATCAGTGACAGAACTGTGAGAAGCCTTTAAAATATTTATCATGAAGTTTTGTGTCAAACTGCAGAGTATCATGGTTTTATGTTAGCAACAGATAAATACACGGAAATACAAATGAGTCATGGAGTATTTCTAGGTCAATGTACAAGCCATCACAAGAAATTCAGGGCTTCAAGAGTATAAAGAATGTAATTCCTACACTTCCCTCTTCCTGAAATTAAAGATTAAAATAATTACCATTCAAACACTAACTCATCAGCTTAGATAGTTCAAAAGGGGTTTTCTCCATTGCCCTTGCAGAGATGATGATATCCTGCTATGTTGCTTTTGAGTCTTAATTTAAAGTCAGGGAAGAAAAACAGAAAAAAAAGGAAAAAACCTTTCCATAAAAAGGTCCATCTCCAAATTAGAGTAATTGTGACAATACATGAGCTCATAATGGATTTTCTACTGAGATTCAAAGACAGCATTTGAAAAACAGCTTTTTAATTTTATCACTTAATTTTATTTTATACATATACATCTTTTAGTTCTGACTGCTGCAAGAGAACTAGCTATATACACAACACTGGTGGTGTTTTTTTTACCACTCCATGGTCTTCAATGAAAATGCATAATTTTGAGAATATTAACAGTCTGCATTATCAGAAAAAATGAATCCTTAATAATTATTCATACACCAAGTAGCTGTAAACCCAAATCATTTCAGAAGACCTGAATGTGTCAAGAACTTTGACAATTATGACTGGAGCCAGGAAACTGTAGCACTGCAGAATTTCTTATGAATTTTTCTAGTTACTTTTTATAAATGCTGTCCTAGATGACAGCTTAATGTGTACCACATGCAATATTTATTCTTCTTCAGTGTCAGACTGTCTAGCCATCCAAGGGAATACAAAGAATGTCACTTATTAGGATAAAAGCACAAGGAAGGTAATCAAGGACATATGTAACATCAGCCAATCATGCCCTATTTCAACATCCTATTCCATTCATAACAGTTCAACAATTATTTGCTTACTGATAACTTGCTTTCAGGCTGTTTGTGTTCCCCATAATGGTGGTTTGCATTTATTTTGCTCTTTAGAATTGGACACTTGCTGTGCCATGCATGTTTGTCAAAACTTTCTATCTTCTGTCAGAAATAGCTTTAGCATATCAAATCATTTCTGTTTGTCAGAAATCATTAATAGAACAATCTAGTTACCTTCTATGTCAACAGGGTACTAACATAACTAGAAACCAGAAACAAAAGGCTATCAGACACCACACACTACTGCAATACAGGCAGCTAAACCCATGTTTCTATTTATTGTACTTTGATCATGTAGCTGTGTCTTTATGAAAACCCAGTACAAAAATTAGACTCTGAATGGAATGGAAATGTACTTCAATAAGATACTGTCTGAGCACAAGGACATTAACCTTGCTTTTAAGCTTGAAAACTAAATTTCTTACTAGTCCTCCATGTCTCTTTACCGTATTTCTACTTATTTATTCATTATACCAAATGCCTATGTGAAATACTTGTAGACATCTTATCTGCTGACTCTAATCTATATGATGGATCAAGTTATGAAAAAAGCATTAGTTCACAAAGACAAGTAGAGACAGACAGATAGAGGGAGCCAAAGACAAACATTTACCCTCCATAAAGTTATTTTTAAATAATACTACTAATAATAATTTTTGAAAATCCAATGGGAAACTGAACACACATGCACATGCATGCACACTTCATTAATCTGAATATCCTGGGACATAAAGATTTTATTAAATAAAAAACAGGTATGCATTTAATGAGCCTCTGAAATAAAACATAAGCTGGAAGTACCATCACATGTTTTAGATCGGCAACATTGTGCAGGTTTTCAATGTATTAGGTGTAAGATTTTTTTTTTTTTTTTTCTTTAATAAAAGCCATTTGGATTTAAATATATTTTCGCTTCAGGAATGTACTACTGTGCCAATGCATGAGAACAAGAGGAAGACTCAATACACAATGAATTTGAATAAACGCAATGAAGTACAAAACCAGCACATGCACTTAAGTCTTTTTCAAATATTTATCTTCTAAACAACTCTTCAGGCTTTAGTAACTAATACCAGAGCACAGTAAATCCGAAAGATTCTTTGGATTTACATTCTATTTAACTTCTCTCCAAATTAACAATAATTAAGCTCAAGCATTGGTAATAACGGATAATAAGATACCCATACCAAATTTCTCATCTGACAGTTCTGCAATTAAACACATATAATGTACAAACTTTCCTCTCCAATTTAAACGTGAACATGCATCTATTCCTGGTTTCAAGACATGGTTCCATCCACTGTAAGACTAGTGACTATCAACACCTGAACATTAGTCATCCGTCTTAGTCATTAGAAGAAACTCTAGCTGTCAAAATAAAATACTATGCCAAAACTTTAGAAGGTAAGATATATTTCTTGGGAAAAACAAGCAGTTAAATGAAAACATATTTCCATATACTTAATACAAAAGAATGGGCTGTAAATAACCATAAAATTAAAACTATTTTTTAAAAAATGCATCAGATTTTCAAAATAATCATCAATGAAAAAATGTGTCTGTCAATTGTGAAACAAAGAAGTCACTTAGAAAAAGGAAACTTAAAAAAAGGTGCCAAAGCCAGAGGAGCCTACATTTCCAATCGTGTAAAAGAATCATCTGTCTCAAACATTATTTTTCCATTTATAACAAATGTTTGGTTGCCTGATGTTTCCATGTAGCTCCTATTTATAGAAAACAGAACAATGTTACACAACATATTCCCTCAGAGAAGGAGATATTGCAGACCATTCACAAAGAACAATTTCAAGAGGAGTACTTTTTCCAGACCCTACAGGTATCTCAAATATCACGCATGAGAGAAAAAAAGGTAGGTGAAATAAAATTAGCTTCAACTATGAGAACTTAAAGATATTAATACAATTCTGTAGGAAGCAATAGCATTAAACGTTTAAAGAAATTAATTCAATAAGCAGAATTTTAGAGAGGTATACAGGTACTTGTCTGCAAATCAAACACTGCAATACTGAGTAACACATCATGAAAAGAAAGATACTTATTAATTGGGACATTGTTTAAGAGGTAGTATTAGAGGAATACTGATTGCAGTGCCCAGCTCAAAAAACCAAAAGCAATACAAGTGTGTTCTCTTGCTATTTCTTAACATAAGACAGTATCATCAAATGCTTTTTTTCTTTAAAAAAAGGTCTAAAATCAAAGCTCATCTGCCAGTTATTACAACTGTTGATGTGCCTGACATGAGGGTGAAGGACTATCTTTCCTCTCAAAACCCAGCAGTCACAGGCAGCAAGGAGGTATCAGATCCTCACAGAGGAGGAGTGACTCCCATTGCAGCAGGTGAGACTACAGCCACTCACCTCAAAAGTCACTCGACAGCTTCCTCTCCATCTTCCAGATTCTCAACAGACCCGCACAAAAACAACTGGTGGTCTTCAAATGCCACATCACATACAATAACAGTGATCCAACAGAGAGGGACACATGCTCATAGTATCTATTTTCTCCTCAATTTGAAACTGAAATTTATTTACTTTAAGGACTATGCACAACTTCTATGTTGTCTAGTTGACAAAGGCTAACAATGCTCATTCATTCTGAAAGGTGCAGAGCTTAATAAGTTAATAATAAGAGGAAACGAGTAACTTAATATTCAGTAACTTAAAAAACCCCAAATCCTACTTTCTAGTGTAAGACCTGCTCATTAATGGGACATTTATGAGCTCATAAGAGAAACCACAGCACTGCAGATCAGTCTCTATACTTCTTTCTCTGCCAAAATTCCCCTCACATCCAAAAAAGCAGAAAACGGTAACTTGATAAACTAGTGTATATTAGGAGATGGCATTTTAACCACAAGGAAAGCAGTGTAACCAGACCTTTGTAATTTGCATCACAAAGTATTTTTGTAAATCAACAATAAACAGAAAAATGCAGCAGAACAAAGCTCAGTCTCCAAGATGTAGACACTCATTTGTAATCAAAGAATAATCCTAATCCCCGAGAAATTTAATTGAGGAAACTATTTCACCTTACTTTATTCTCATTTCTTCATCATTATCATAGCCAAAAATCACTGCAGTGAAGGTGGCTGTGCTTCTAACACACAACAACCCAAAAGAGTACAGAAACAAAGTCTGTTCTACTTCTTCAGTACTAACGAAGTTTCTCATCAGGATCTCAAAATGTGAAAGAGATTTTGACATGAGTATCTACAGGCTTACATGCACAGTCAAACTGCTTTACTCTACAATAAGAGTGAAATTCACAACTGAACAATTAACCATTGGAAGTGGTATTTGAAATCTGCATCTGAGATAATGATACAATAACGAGATGACAGCACTGGTATTGTGGTCAGTACCTCAGTCAAACACTTCTGAGGACCTGCTGATGAGGTTGTGTTGATGATGCTCAGGAATAACAACCCTGGACAGAAACATACTGTACATTACAGAATCTGGTCCTCAATATGAAAGCTGGGGTCTTAAGCTGCTTACCTTCCCACTTTCTTCCATTCTGTAACACAGACAAGTGAGTAAAGCACAGTTTCTCCTTCACTTTTTCCATTTCAGAGTTTAGGACGTCACTGTCTTGGAGTATTATGAAAGAGAAATGCCTATTCTCTGAAATAGAAGCTAGTCTGAATCTAAAACCATAAGACATAAAAAGCAAGATGAGACACTCCAAAGCTAAAAATCTCACTTAAAGAGTATTAAAAAAGGTATCAAGCTACTGAAAATCCCCAAACTCATTTAGCTGTCAGTAAAACTAATACAGTAAACCTATATTACACTACGTACTGTCAAAACTATGCTCTAACCTACCATAAATAAGAGGGAAGCATTGCTTAGCCAGCTAAGGCTGTGACAGCATTGCTCAGTGAGGGAACACAGCTACACACAATAAACACTTAAATGACTGAGCACATTTGGATGGCCTTTGAAAAAGAGGACTGACAGAACACAGTGTCTTTGCAGACATCATTCAGGAGATAAACCACTGATAACATTCCAGGAAAAAAAATGCAATTATTAGACAACATCGATATTTTTATCGGGTAACTTGATTTTAAAGTAGACAACATTTCCCAAAAAATTTTGTCTACAATTTCATCAGCACGAAGAGTTTTAGGGAAATAGTGAAGAAAACTGAGGCATGAAGCACAAGTTTCTCCACAGTGGAAAGCAAGCAGCAGAAAACTGACATAAGCTCTTTACACAGCATACTGGGAAGAAGGAAGAACAGCTACCCACTACATGGTAACAAAATTTATACTCAAAAGACATCTCTGCATCTCAGGTTTGCTTCTCAGCAGTTTAAGCATTCTCTGGTTTTAAACAAGATTAAGTTCAAAAAGGATTTTGTACCTCATTATGCATCCAGAGTCAGAAATGCTGCATTGCAATAAACAACAAAATTTACATCATTGTCTTTGAGAATGTCACCACATACCATTTTTTTTGTGGAGGTCCCTATCTCTGCTGCTCATCTTATTTATACACTGAATTAATCCAAGTTGTGTAATTAACTGATTTGGAACCTAGTGCAACATTATTCTCTCCCTTAGTATTTCGTATCTTAAGCAGTATGTGTTTATTAAAGAGACAAATATATTCATTCAAAGTCCCAATTCCAATGAAGACCAGGGAGAAACAAAGCTTCTAAAGTGTTCAAACAGTACATATTAATAAAGATGCCCTTTCTTACCCAGCACAGGTTTGGATAATTTTTTAAGCAGTTAAGTTTTTTCTTGTTGCAAGTTAGCATCTGCTACTTCAAACTGTGCCTATGAAAGTCCAAGCATTTAAATAAAATACCAAACAAATTATTTGATTCCTTAACTGCCATGGCAGATTAAAGGAAGCATCATTAGCAGGTAGCAATACATAAGACTACACAAGCCAACTATAAAAGTGGTAGGGCATCCAAACTCATAGATGCAGTTGTTCAACATTACAACTGAACCCACAGAATTGTGTATAAACAGGTCAGAAACCACAGTGATGACAGCCAAAATAAAAAATTAAAAACACTGAGAAGGGGAGAGAAGAAGAAAAGGAAGAGAAGATGGGAAGCAATGCCAAACTTTTCAAAGGGAGGTTTGGATGACACGCAGCTGATAAGACAGGGATCATACACACAGCAATTAAGTTGAAAAGTTGCTTGTAGCTGCTTTCACTCAGCACAGCCTTCCTGATGGGAAGTGTTAATACACAGCTCTTTTGTGCCGCCCTGACCGTACCATGAGCCGGGTGCACACGGATGCTCTCGGGAGCACGAGAGGCCTGGTGGGTCACGGCTGCTGTGCTGGGCTGGTTTTGGTGCTGTGGGAGGCTGGGCTGTCACGTGTCACTCAGAACACCAGAGAGACTGTCCTTCATTTCCCTGCTCACCCTGCTCTCTACAGTCTGCAGCCTTTGATGAGTTCTAAGCATAGTGTGATGGTACCTTTATCCGCCCAGGACAAGCCTCCCCAAAATCCAGAAGGTTCCCCTTTACTATGACTACCCCTCTTTTTACCAGTTCAAGACTCAATATATCCTAAGTAAATGACTGAGGTTTTACTTCCCGACTTTGCAACCTACACTTTAGCTATTTCGTAGTGCCACGTTGTAATCAGGTGGACCAGAACTTTTGAAAAAAGCTCCACCATACAACATTGCCCATTTTTAAAACATACAGGAACAATTTATTTGAAAAAATTTACTGTTCTAATGCTTAGGAACCAAGACACCTGGCACATAGCAAACTTGCTGTCAGAGATAAACCATCCCACTTGGGCAAAAGGAGTGAACACTGGAGTGAAGTTAGACTCTGGGAAGGTGCTTTCGTGTCTGGGGTGAGGTTACACACTAAAGCTGAGAATGGAACCAATCTTTCCATGCTTAAAGACATGTCCCCAACACCTGCTATTACCCAAACAATATGCATTCACATTCAAACAGACAGGGGACTCCAGAGGGGCAGGCAAAAGAAAGCAAAGCAAAGCAGGAAGTCTGGTGAAAGAAATCATCCAGACCAAAGGACTGGACTGGAACTAAGCCAGCAAGAATGGGATGAAATCAAAGGAGAGGGAGAGTGAATCTGGCAAAGACCCATGGAGAGCACATCAGCTAGGAAAACAGTGGGGCAAAAAGTAAGGGATAAACAGAACAACTAAGTGAAAAGTCATTGGAATTGGTAAAACAGAAGACCACAAGAAGTCAGTTGGCAATGTCAGGACACAGTGCTGGAAAGAAAACAGACTGCCATTTGGTTGATGGATGACTAATTAATTTGTATTGATTAATTCATTTGTATAAGAAACACTAAGGAATAACTGTTCATTAAGCAAACAACATGCACTATCCCCTACTACACTAGGCAAATGCTCTATGAAAAACATATGCAATTCTCTAGTTTCAACAGCCTGAGCTTTAAGATACTCTCAGTAAAGCAGTAAAGATGTAGCAGGATGCCTAAATTCTGGATCCGGTTAACTTTAAATATCTGACTTCTCAACTTGTGTGTGCAAAACTTTACTTATACCCAGATAACATAAATTATCTCCTAATATTCTTTTAAAGCATTTCAGTTGTAAGGCAGGAACAAGAGCTGTAATATATTTTTTTAAATATTATTTTCTGAATTTGTCAGCATAGAAGACCACCTTAAAATCATTATGCAGCTATGTCAAGAAAACATCTCAATACCACCTTGGCATTACAACTTATGATTTTAAAATTTCTACAAATAATTTCTCAAATACATTTATAGGAATAAAATGTAACTGCCTAAACATCCATAGCTGCAGAAATACAACCAGGAACTCCACATTTCCATTTATTACCATAAATGGTAATAAGTAACTCCATTTATAACTTTGTTTCCTACTAGTTTAAAAGTGAAAGACCAAGTGAAACAGATTAATTCATACTCAAACCTACTGAGTGTTCCTTTTACTTGACCCTTGATATTTCTTTCTGCATGTCACATTTCCCTTCCCCCTCCATTTTTTTTTTAAATATTCGGAACATCTGAATCAATATGAAAAAGATGAATAGAAAAGGATTATTCACTCTCATAATACAAGATCTAAGGAGCATCAAATGAAATTATGACGTGGCAGACCCAAAACAAGCATAAGGAAGTACTTCTACATATAGCACATAGTTAAGCTGTGGAAGTCCCTGCTCCAGGATATTGGGATGCCAAAAAGTATACTTGGGTTCAAAAGGTCAGTGGCTAAACTTATAGAATAGAAATCAGTCAAAAAGTCTTAACCACAAGTATATCATATCTGGCTTAGTCAGTTCTACAGTAACAGATTGCAAAGAAGCTGGATGCATGTACTCTGTTTGCTTAATCTGTTCCTATAATCTTCCCTGAACATCTGTTAGTGGCCTGTCAGAAACATGATACCAAAAAAGATAGACCTTTCATCTGACCTAATTATATCTCTTCTAGCTTAAGAACCTTTAAAATGCTATAAAAGTAATGGGCAAAATTTTATTTATTATGACATACATGTCACTTTTCTAAATACACAGGAGCAAAATATTAAGTCCCCTATCCTATCAACACCAATCAACATTTTTAACAGAACACCTACCATTTAAACAGAAATAATGAAACAACCCCTTAAAATAATGTTGACATACATTTGGATATTCAACAAGTCTGAATTATATTAGAGAAAACAATGTTCATAAAACCATAATTAAGTCTCAGACAATTTAGTTACAATGCTAGAGATACTAGAAAATCTTTAGCAGCATAACTGGCTTTTTGAATTACCGTCTAGGCATAGGATGAAATTCACTTTATTGGACCTGAGAAGTTGAGTCAAAAGATCACTTTCTGCAGCGTTAACATACACAGTATTCCTGGCGCTTGCTGCAAGTAAGCCCAAAATACCAAACCAAACAAAAAGCTAAGTACAGTCCACTACATTCACTCATTAATTAGCTCAATATATTTCATAACTGGAATCTATCCTATGAGCCACTAGAAGCATCCTCTTTAGCAAGGCTAAAATATAAAGCTTCAATCAGATGAAGTGTTAATAAATCTGGTATCCTGGATTTATGTGACATCCTGTGACTCGGAACACAGTTTTAACAGATAAATGTTACTATTGTTATTATTATTGCTGTTGTTATTATCATTATTTTGAATATTTTCATGCTAAAACTCGAATACATATATACATATAATACATATACCATGGTTAAGGTACTAGATCCAGACAAAACCAACTAGGAATTATTAAAAAAAGAGTTTAAATACTCATTTAGAGCACAGCAATACGTATTAAGAATGGTTTCAGTGGATTCCCCCATAAACATCAAGATTACTGTCATCTGATCATAACACAAGTGCGACTAACACAGCTGCCATGTCAGCTTCTCTTCAGGGGCTAGGTCTTAATCATAAATCAACTGAATGACTAATTCAACATTGTTAAAACCAGCAAGTAACTGCTTGGAGCCATTCCAGTTTTTACATCTTTCAAAAGGTCAATACACCTACTCAAACACACAATAGTCCTATCTTTCACAGTGTTTTCTTCTTTTCTTGAATTGAAAAATAACACGTTGGCACTTAAAATATAAGTGCGTTTTAACTAACAATTAAAATGTTCATTAATTCTGAAAGAGTGACCCAGTAAAACAAAGACAATTTTAGTTTTCCTCTTCACCTAAAATCAAAAAGCCTCTCCTCTCCTTTGCCATTTTAAACACTTTTATAGTTGCAAAAGTCTGATGAAGACATTTTATGGCTGAGCATTTCCTGCATTAATCTTACCTTTGTTATAGTAATATTACAAATAAAGCTCAGAAATAAACTTTCTTGAGCAAAACGACTACGACTAAATGTGGCTTGCATTTCAAATATGAATACCTACCCCTCAAAATAATAACAAAAATCACAAAGTGGCATCTAACAGTAAAATGTATTCTAATAATTTACATCTGCTTGCACCACACAAATGACAGAAGCCTACCGTTAGCAACCTTCATAGAAAACATTTATTCTGCTCTTAAATATAAAAGCTATGTTGCATAAACAGAGGATTTAAAGCTGTGGCAGAGCAGCTGAAGGAAAGGAAATGGCAATCTTTCTGGTTCTAGTAGATGCCTTTCCCTATCACACAACGTTTCCCACTCATAAATACATGACAAATACTTCCTCAATCATTTTTTACGAGCAGGGATGCACAGGGGGTAGTCAATGGCTAGCTTGAGGGAAAATAGGAACAGCAGGAGGCAGAAACTGTACTGAAAATGGCTATGTGGTAAATTCTCTTCTGGAACATCACTCAGATACCCAGGCTTTGATCTTTCAGCTACAATTACACTCACATCCATGAGATCTGGGTACACTTTTTAAAAACTAAATCATTAATTGTAATAGAAACAGTTAAACTGTTTCATTATATGACTCCTCAACTCAAACATCTGATTTTTTACAAATTAAAAATTGCAATTTATCCTAAGATTTGCTTTCAATTGGGTTTAACTATGTCATCATCACAACTAGTCTCAGAAAAAACATGGGGTGACTGGCGACAGCTAAATCACAGACTGGCGTCGCCTAAATAGTCTGGCTACCATTAGGGTCTGGGAAATGGTATTTACTGTACAATTAGAGCCAGCGAGCTCTACCTGTAATCATCCAAATACAGGTGTGAGGATCCTTTTTTGGACAGGGAAACTCACTCATCCATTTTCACATAAACTTCCCCGTCTGTACTGTTATAGCAAACCTTAAGAAACCACAGCATTTGAACTTCGAAAAAAGGATCACCTTATAATAACAACAAATATGACTAGGCTGATTTTAAACACTTCCTTGGGTAGAACCACTTCTCATATTTAAATTGTCATACCCAAAAAATATTTAGAAGAACAAACTAATTTAGAATTATAAAATTTGGCCAAATATGAAGAGCTTACATTATACTGCCTGTCAAATCTATTCTGAAGTCTGTGTCTGGGACTGAGAGGATTTGCTATTAAAATACGTTAAATTTTGTTCTTTAGTACCAACACAAAATGTCTTGGAGTATCAAAAGGACAGTTTTAGTTGCAGTAATTTCCCAGAATTTATTCTAATGATTTATTGGAGTTAACCATCTGACATTAATTATTGTTTTGGCTTCCAGTCTATGAATGTTTATTTTTCAGTTTAAAGCCTTCTCACTCTTTGATATCATATGGAAATGAGAATTTTTAATGGAAAATTGAAACCATGTGCATCTAAGTACTTAATGAAGTACAGGGAGAAACAGAGGGTGTACTTTAGGAGAATTCAGATATTCCGCTTTAGATACTTTTGATTTGTTTGGATGAGTTACATGCATATATCTGTTCACAAACATACATTTATACATCTTCAGAGTATCTCACGAGTACAGTGTTTAAAATTCTGAATTGTAAGGAAAGATTTGCTGTTTGGTTGGTTTTTTTTTAAACGAAACACACTGCTATAGATTTTCCTTCATCATACACTAACTACCTAATCTGTTCCCTCCTCCTCAGAGTAATATTTATGCCATCTAGGCTTCCAATGACATGCTAAATGCTGCATTTCTCAACAGCAGATTCCCACCATATGTCTACCATGTTAGGACTGGATCTTCATCCAGTTCACTGAATGTCTGATAGATTGATTCTGTAACCATCATGTACTTGAGTCACAATATTGATGTCAAAAATACCTGACTAAAACCTGAGCTGTTCATGGCATTAAAGCCCATCAAAAGAGGCCTGTAAACCACAAGCAACACACAAGCAGTGGCAAGAAAGCCGGGCACCCAACTGCAAACAGAAGAGTAATGTTAAAATGTGCAATTTTTTTTGAAAGACTTCTGTGCAACTCACATAGCTTTAGTCTTCTGTCACTCAATAAATTCCTCAGGAATGAATAAATATGTTGTTCAGACAATCAGCATCATAGAACGTGATAAAGCCATACGTTTATTTAAATTAGTAGTTCTAAATCAAATCTATTTTCTTCACAGTTGATGGAATCATGTTAAAACGTAAGGAAGGAAAGCATATTCTTTTCTGCAGTTTCAGTTAAGGTTTCACCATATGCATCGTACTCAAGCAGGAGTCAACGGGAGCATAACAAGTAACAGAAGTGCAAGATTAGCTCATATTGCTATTTTAATTAATATCCTTGGTGATCTAAATGTGCAAGGAATTACTGACCATGGAAAAATGTGAAACAGAAATATAAATTTAGATATTTAACCTGTACACACTCACCACTTGTTTTTCTTTCTAATGTAGTCTTTTTCAGAGAGATTAACCAAGTAGATCATCGGTTTTGAAGTAAAAAACAAATGTTTGTTCAAAACATCAATCTGGAATTGAGAATAGAGGGTGAGAATTTTTAAAACAGTTTATATCAACTTGAATTAATTTTATGATCATTTTCTTCACGGCATGTCTGAGAAGGCTACAGAATTCAAGTGTAATACATAAATCACAGATCAGCATAGATTCAGCTAATAAATTTAACATTTAATACACTATGAACATGAAACCTAAAAAAAAAGCAACTTTAAAAAGAACCAGTAACAGGTAGCAAAATTAGAAGTCAATTCATGGAATAATATTTATAGCCTACCTCTTTGTCATTCCAATCATGATAGAAGCGGACAGCTTTCTTTTCATCTATTACCCATGTCTTGATTTTGCACATTACGTCCTACGCAAGATCAAAAAAAACTCAAAGTCAAAAACTCAGCTGGATATCAAGACTATTCTCTTCCATAAACAAGGCATGTATACATTAAGATTCAAAACATATGCACAAACTAAAAATTAGATAACACCTTTTAGAAACAAATTTTTACTCTCCCAGAAAAACAGAAATTGCTGTTTTAAAAGTCGCTAAAGAGCAATATGGATTATTAAAGGCATCCAAATCCCACAATTAGAAAGTTAAATAGACAAGACTCAAATATCATCTCTTGTCACCACGAACATCAGCAGAGCTCATAAAATATATGCAAAAATCAGTACATTTTAGATTGCTTTTCAAACTCAGTAAGACGCAACATTTCAGCATCCAGTGGGAGAGACCACGTACAATATAAACATGCCATTAATAAAAGGGAATGGGTGGGACAAAACACAGCAAATATCTTTTTTTTTTTTTTTTTTAAATTGTGAGCAAAAGATATGGAGCCTATTATTGATGATCCACCCTCAAGAAATTAATTCAAATGGCCAAAGCCCTTTTTATTCCGCATTAATTTTTCGCCAACACCTTCTCCCTCCCCCCCCAAAATGAAACCTGCCAAAGCCTCCATTACACAATGGCAAGAGCCTTGCACTGGTGACCTCCAACCAGCTGCATTCACTTTCAGAACATCTCTCTCGGCAGGAAATCTAAAGGCCTTTTAGTTAGCAAGCTAGTGTGCATTCAGAAGGAGTAACTGCAGGAAGAGCCCAATGTGCTTTGTTTCTCTGGCCTTTCTTCACAGAAAGATTAATCATCTGTGAAATGGAAACGGCAAACAGCAAGTGACACAAACTGAACCCTTCAAGCCTTTCCTCATCAGTTTTGTGGTCGTGAATCCGAAAGCTGCGTGTGGCACGGTTCTCCTTACAGGCAGGTGTTAATAAAAGGCTCTTGGGTCTGAAAGGTCAAACTCTGCTCTTCTAGGAGTAGTACATTTTAGACTCGCCTATTTTTTGTTGTAGATAATTTATGATCATGCTTTAAATAATGCATTTTTTTTAGTTGTAATTGATGCAACTGAGCATTAAGATCTTTAAAATACAAGGAAACATTCCCTGAACTGTTGAGCACACAACACTTTTTGCACTTAATGCTATGCAGTTGAAGTACATTTATAAACAACCACAAATAACATCAGTATTTACTACCATCTTTTCTAGTCTTGCAGTAGCTTTAGTGGAGGAAAAAAAAAAAGAAAAAGCTCTTCTAAATCTTCAGATCCTGATTTGAAACCCTCCAGGAACAGGACTCCCCACAGGTTTTAACAAGGAAGGGGCAAGCTAAAACTTTTAATGAAATCTAACATGTTCTGCCTAAGAATAATCACTTTTACTCTCCTATAACTGAATTTCACTCATAAATGTTTAAAAGTGGCTAATATAACACCATTTCCTACAAGGAGAAGATCAAAGTGCTATATTACAAATGCATTATGATTAAAAAAGCACTGTGCAGCTTTGCTATTAACTGTTCTTTAAACCCTAAAAGGCTTCCCATAGATCTCACTTGGCACTGCATATACAACCTTTGACAAGTAATGTAGACCATTTTTATTCATTGCCTAAAATTGTAGGCAATTATGTGCGTCACACTGGCCACCTGCAAATTCTGAATGCCTGCTCCAGTTGTCAGAGCAAAAAACTAATGTCGGAGGGGATTAATCTAGGGGGAGAGAGTCCTCTTTAATGGCTCCAGCAGGTGAAATGGCCCAGCTGGTTACTATGATGAGTGGCCAGAACAGCTTATGTAGAGACATGCAACAAGATTACACATAAAGAAGAAAACAGTGGTACCATCTTATCTTTAACCCTATGTGCTTTTTATTTTTTAATTAATCAGTATAAACTAGAAAAGGGAAGCAATTCTACCAGTAAGGACTTTTCACTTAAGATCTTTATCCTCAGCTTCTCTTTAAATAGATATATATAAAAATCAACACAATCACCAAGATTCCTGTTCAGCAGTGAAGGAATTCTGGTTACACACTATTTTAGGTTTTAAACTAGTTCTGTAGGCACCTACCACATGGCTTTCAGCATTACAGTTTCTCCCACAATAGCAATGCATTGTTATACATAAATTGGAGTCAATAAAAATTTGAAAGAAAAAACCCACTATAGCACAAGTCACCACAGCCAAACTTTTAGGCTTAAGCAGAAATTAAATGTTTTGTAATCACACTGTAAGGGGAGCTACATAACACACAACCCCCAGAAAATTTCAAGCATCAACACAGCAAATAAAGTTTGGCCTGTCTAAAGCCTAAGCACAGACCTGCCAATCAAAGCCTCTCTTCCACATTCATTTGCTACTTAGTGACACACAGATCTAAATCCATTTTGGCACTTTGCTACTTACAGTGACACACAGATCTAAATCCATTTTGGCACTGACCTAATTTTAAAAAGTTCTCATTTACATACTTGACTTGATGCTGTTTGCAACTGTTGTTCTAAAGGAGTGATTACATGGACAATTTCCACAGGTAAGGCTGATCTACACCTGAATATGCCGGGGAGAACTGACAACCGTATACTCGCAATTTAATTTTGGTTTTGTAGGGAAGTTGGCAAAGTATTGGAAAACTTTCTTTAGATAAAAGGATGGAAACTTGTAAGCAAATACAGCATTTTTGTATGAAGCTGATGAAGCAGTGAGGCACGTAGAAGTTCTCTGATGGACTATCTGGGCAGCAGTCACACCATGCAGAATGTAAGGTAGACAGCCCAGAAACTTAAAAATGGGTCAGCTGAACTTAGATTCCTCTGCATCAGTGGTGGTGTTCCACTGAAATGAGACTTAATATAACTCCTTAACAAGAAATTGTTAAACACAAATGACAATATGAAGAAAGGCAAGTGTTTCTATATATTTCTTTTTAACTCAGCTGCCCCAGTACCCTAAAGAAACAAGAAAATAGAGCATTTTTAGGTTATTTCTCATCTAGCACCATTTTTAGTTATTTGCTTCTATTTAGGACTGGTAAAAGAGTATAACCCGATCTTCTTATCTTGTCTATTACTGTAACAGTCATTTAAACATTTAATCACTACTCAAGTAAACTTTGAAATGCTTAAAAACAGAACACAGAGCAATGATCCACTTTGTTTCATTAGATCTGGCCTCCCCAACTGCACACTTTGAGGTCAATCTGTCCCCAGCAGAATGATCCACTTCACCTTCATTGATGAGAGGGGTACTCTAGTTTTTCAGTTGGCAACATTATAACAGAAACCATTCAGAAAGCCACCAAAAATCCCTCCAAATTCCGATTTGCTTACAGTTGTCAAAGCATATGAAATACAGCAAACTTGGTGAGTATCAAATACCACTGTTTTAAAAATCAGTTAATTTCTGACTACATTCATTTAGTACATATGAATACAGTGATTTTAATTTATGTCCTGCTCTCATTTTCCAAAGACCACAAGTAGTCAACCCACAAATGCTAAGCAGGACATTAACAGTATGTCCAGCAGTACAAAATGATGAAATACATGTAAATTGCATATAGCAGATTTACCAAGACTTACTCATGAGACACTACTGTGTAGAAAAATGTGCATACATTAATAAACTTTCTGGATGAATGATAGTAATAATGTGTGCCAATGCCAAATTCTTCTTACAGCATGAGGGACTAAACTGAAGTTTGGAAAACTCACTTGCCTACTTGGCATCAGAGAATTGTGATTTTTTTTGTTGTAAATTAGCAGGGCATGTAATTAACTTCCGCAAATTTAATAAAGAAATAAGCAGTTGTGAGGATTATCACTTCACACTTCAAAGTGCAAGCGAATTCCCTGTGATCTTGCAGGCAGTGCAGAAGTCTCCACTACTACAGAGTAACTGTGAGTACAGTAGGGTTTTCCCCCCCACCAAGGGAAGTACGGAGTGTTTTCAGCACCTTATTCATTCCCTTCAAAACTTCCAAGATGTAAAAACTTACCATCTCCCTGTAAAACTTCAAAAGCAGTTAAATACTTTCTATTTAAATGTTTCAGTTGTCTAAAATTCTATCATTTACACTGCTCTGCTGCTTGGAAAAGCCACGAGGAGTACCTAAAACATTAAGTAACGTATTCTGACTTCCCTAAGGAATCTGGCTCAGTGGCAGAAGGTATTTCTTTAAGAAATCACTGCATACACCAAATGGAATTAACACCACCTAACCAGTAGGTCTCAGAATACAACTGTAAATAAACCCCCAATGTGCGTGTTTCTAGTGGCACTCCAAACAAACTCTTTGCATTTCACTGGTTACCACCTTTCAACAGCCAAAAAAGACCATAATGACACACACATCCTGAGAATAGTAAACTACTAAGAATGGGAACCTATGTAGGCACCAGAACTGCCACATAGCTTTAGTGAAAGCAAACAGTGCTTTTCAGTACAAAACACTGAAGTTCATACACTGCTGGGCAGGGGACAAAGGGAAGGTGGATACAGTATTTACCAGCAGAGGACTTCCCTCTTGTGAGAGTGACTGAGAAGCCTGGAGGGTCACACACAAATGAAGTGTACTGTAACTAGAGGACTAATACAATTTTGGAGTATATAAATAGCCTAATGTCCAATGGGAATAATTCTACACCGATCTCTGCTGAAATAATGAAAAATTGGAGAAAAATCAGCAGTTTTGAGAATGTGCTTGTGCATGAAGGCTTGGTGTTCTTAAATTCTATGCTTTTATTCTTACTGCATCTTATATATATATCTATATGTATATAAAATAAAAAACCTCACATATACAGGGTCTTTCACACTAGCAAGGGGAAATCAAATGACTGCTGAAGCTTGACAAATACAGACTAAAGCTGTGTTTTATTTCTAAACAGTAAAGATAATTAATTACTGGCATAGCTTATACAAGTTAAAAGTAATTTATCGCTAGCCAGAAAATATTTCAATAAAGGTTAATTTTTCCTGTAAGAGATACATTCCATTTTAACCACAGCTGTAAGAATTAAGTTGGGATATGCGAGAGATCAAACTGGATAATTATTATTCCATCTGGCCTTCAAAATTTCTGTGATGGTTTTTCAGATACAGATAGAGAACAATGCTATTTGAGGTACTCAGCTAGTTTAACTGTGCTGCACCAAGAGCAATTTATTGAGTACACACAATTTTCCTTGTTAATATGAGGTGTATGGAGTGCACCAAGCCCACAGTCCTTCCATTCACAGCTTTCCTTGGAAATCTTTTCACTTCTATTGAGCATAGCCTCAGCTCTCTGCTTTTCCTGGAGGTTTTCTGGCAATTTAAAAAAATTGAGGCTGATGTGACACTGTAAGAATTTATGCTAAAAACACTGTTTAAAAACAATAGCATTTTTAAAGGACAATTAAGACAAATTTTGCAGTTTAAAGAAAAGGCTAGATCATGTTTCTTCATTGTGGTAAGTGTTTAAATAAGCTGTAGCAGCTGGGTGCAGGAAAGAGAACAAGCCAGGTACTGCACCAACTGGAGTGACAATGAGCTCCTCCGGGGTACAAAACAATGTCTAATCTCTTACGATTCCCTTGCTCGCTACTTGAATAAAAATACAATGGGACAAGTAATGGATTTAAGACAGGTGTATTATCCTTTCTTCTGTTTCATACCTTCTCACAGAGCCAGTACAAGCTGTACATGATATAAGATTTACTTAGAACTAGATGCCAATAACGTTTACGAACCACAACAAGCACTTTCACCCAAAATATCCTACAGGTATTCCAGGCAATGCAATTCATGTCAATAATCCCCCAATTCTCCTGTGTGGGTCATCCTTGTGGCCTCTACAGCATTATACATAAAACAACTCGGTCACCTGTCGCTTCTCAAAGAAAAAAGCCAGCAAGAATACAGAAAGCAGTCTAAAGCAGTCTATCTGCAAGTGATTATTTACAGCAGTTCAGAAATTCAGAACAGGGAAATTGCACTGAAAAGTAAAATGAAACGTATTTCGCAGAGTTTTACTAAAGTTTTCTTATTGCATTAGCCTACAGACAATAATTTCCAAACAAATCCACGTGTCAATGCATTTGCTGTAGATGTGAATTAAGCCAAATGAAAAAGGTTTTTTTTTCAGAATACAACTATTTGTATATCATATTATTTTGGCATATGCACATACAATTTAAAATGGCTTGGCTCTAGACAAACCCAGAAAGACATGATTCACAAAATTAATTACTTTAAGCCACTTTTCAAATGTACACAGGAAAGAACAGCCTTGACAGAAAGTATTTAAGCACTGACTTTGCTTTGTCTACTGATAATATAAAAAAAAATCCAAACATTTGTTTTCACATTATGTACTTTTAAGTCAGGCTTTACCACCAATCAATTCACAAACATCTGCCATGCTACATTCAAAATGTTCTCCAGAACGAACTTTAATTTCCTCTAAATACCACATTAAGCACAGTAAATGGTCCACTCAAGATTTTAGGCATAATTATATGCATTAAGAATATAAATATTTTCTCGATTCCCTATGATTTAAGTTAGCAATTGTAAAAGCCGTCAGCAGAGAGTATGTCAACAGTGTACATGTACAGTGCTCCTTTCTTTCCATCTCTTGTGGAACAAACTGGCCTCTCAAACTCTCCTCGCATAAGCAGACCAAAGAAACTGGCAAAAAACATTTATACAATTCATCACTGTATTTATCTTCAACTTGGAATGAAAGAAAGGTGAACATTCCCAACTGACATCATCAGTTAGAGGAAATAAGAGTTCATCCATCCGTGAGAACTCCGGCAAGTGCTTGCAGCAAGAGGTCAGCGAATTCTGCTTGGCACCATCCTATTCATCAGAATATTGCAGGAAGGAAAGATTTTCATCTATTATATATTGGTAATAAGAAGAAACAGAATCTACCAGCTCTTTGCTGTATGTGAAGTGTCTCCCATACCATATCCGTGATTTTAACAACAAATGATGAACAGAAGAACATCTTTCAGTTACTATATTCTCAGGACAGGACCAAGACATTAAATGTAAGGGAGGAGAATGGAAGGGATTAAAGCTACATCATTAGGAAGATTTTGCTTCACCCTTCATAGTACATGTATGCTGACAAATACAGTGACCATAGGCAGAGTGTAAGTATTCTAACAAAACAAAGCTTGATGCCTTTCTGTGAAGTTGAATATGCACTGGATGGTTCTGGTACCATCATACTAAAAAGGAGTCTCTAACTGCTCTTTTCATAACTCCAACTTCTTTTCCTCTTACAAAACATCCTTGATTTGATAAACTAATCTTATTTTTAAAATGACAGCCATTACAATGGAATTCATGTCTCTTGCAGGACCTGTGAAAGCATCCCACTCAACCAAACACTGGAAGTCCCAATGCAGTGAGCGCTGCATTCTGACCTACTATAGAAGCCACACTTCAACTGAAAATTGCAAGTCCAAACACTGTGCACATTGATTCTGACCTAAAGATTTTGTCTTCACATCACTAACATCAGTAATCTGCATCAACTCAACTATAAACATCAACACAACTATAAACATATCTGTGGTCAGATTTATATATCTCAGTACTGTTACCTTAACAATTTTTGGGTGCTGGAATTTAAGATCTTGGGCACCAACAAAGGGCTGAAGGAATAGCTATCTGTTGCAGAGCTACCAATTTCTAAGGACGAGAACTGCATCGGGCTGGAACGGTATTGGAAAAGAATCCTACAATAATGTTCACTTAACTGTATTAGATGGTATTAACCTGAAGACTTCTGTCTCCAAGACTAAAAAATCCCATGAATTGAAAAATATTTTTTAAAATTAATTTTCTTAGTACATTCTGATCTATAAAGCCATACATACTTGAATTTTATTTTGAAATCCCCTGCTATCCAAAAGGACAGATGAATAATAAGCTAATAATAAAGTTTAGCTTAATATCTCATGTCTCTGCATATACCAGCACCAGACAGATTTAAAATATAAAATCAAAATTACTCAGATTTCTTCCTGAAATTATATTTGCTCTGTGTTAATAAATGCAAATAACAGGAATATTTTTATTCTATAATACCTCTTCAGAAGGTTATAGCCAAAATAGAGGTATACCAAGCCTGAAAGACTAGTACCCTTAGTAACAACAGTCATTTCTGAGAAGGCAGAGGGAATACTTGCAAAACAGACAATACATGTGTAAAGGAAGTTATTCCAAGCTTATGTCAACATTACACGTTGGTGATCTTGGACCATATTGTGCCATTGATTCTTAAGTAGAACTTGAAAATTATTTCACTGACAGCTCCTTATCAACAGTCAGGTATTTTATTTCTGCTGACAGAGGACTGAGAAATCAATTCTCTGAGAGACAGGACAAACAGTTAACACTATTCAACTGCCAAGCCAGGTCACTGCACAAAGGTGAACTTACCACCTGTAGGCAGTGTGGGCTTAGACAGAGGAAAAATGATAATTAACAAGTTATAACACCATGCCAGAAGGCAGGCAATCAAGTACAAATCTCAGATTTAAGTACTTTTGGACAAATACACACTGTCAATTTTCTATTTTTCTCCTCCTAAACCTTTTGGAGATTCTGGACTATGAAGTTACAATTGTGGTGGCTTACTGATAAAGCGAATCCTCTAAAGCAGACAATTCATATTTATGAAACAAGAGAAATGAGTTCTGTAACTCTCAACCAGCTGAAATTGCTAAGTCATTCTCAAGAGTCTTCACCTTGAATTGCTCCCAAAAGAATGGGGGAAAGAAAACTATAAAAAAAGAGAGACACTAAAATTTTAACATTGTGCTTAAAAACAAAACCAAAACAATCTACAAATACCAAGTTTTTTCCTTTGTAACCTCCTAGCTTTCCTGAAAGGAAAAATGACTGGCAACACTCGGTGCACGGACAAGAGCTGTTTGTTCCACATCTCTGCTACAAAAGAAGAATATTGCTAAGAACAGAATATTAGCAATGGCTGTGTATTATACTGGCAAATAATTTTAAAAAGCAAATCCTGAGAAGTTCTCTTCCAGTCCTGTCCCATCCTCCCTTTTTTTGAAGACTACCTCTCAGGCCATACTGTTTCTTAATGATTTTTTTTTGCCCTGGAAACAAAGCCTTGAACAGTAGCTGCAAGCTGCATGGAAACACTACTAATTGTCCTGGACAGAGAACAGCCTCTGTGACAGACAAGCTAAGTGCAGAACACAATGGATTTGGGAAGTGCAGACTGATCAAACAGCCAAAATACACTCCTAACATCTGACTACCACTTTAGGAAGGAGGCATAATCTTTAACTGATTTTTTCACCATCCCACTTGGTTTCCTTCGTAGACCTGTAAGTCATTTATGTCACAGTCAATCCTGCTACACTATACCATAGTATATTACATAGAATGCTACCACAGGCCTTCTCTGCAACACAAAACATGAAAAGGAAAGAGGCAAGGCAAACTGTACAGGAGTGCCTCATAACCCAGTGGATGAACATTTCCAGTCCAGTAGTGGCTGGAAATGCTCAAGAGCTGCTACTACAGTCTTACAGCTACACGAACCTATTTGTAGAAGCTGCATAACTGGACCTAAGGATTGATTTACCAGGAGAAGAAAACAGCTTTCACAGGCCTTCACCATTAAAAAAGTCCACTTTATGAAGTCTAGTGCATACCTTAGAATTCAAGCATACAAGTCGCAGGGGAAGACAAGCAAGTAGGTCCAAGATCAGCAAGGCTCACAGGCAGTATGCCCCACAACACTTCCTTGAAGAGATTCCCTAGTGACTAGAGCTCCTATGTGCAGCCTTTGTCTCAAGGGAAGCACTAATTTGTGCCTCCCCACTCTGTTCAGCCACACTTCCCCAGGAAACAAAGGAACTTCATGCCTTTGAAACCTCCATTGCTGTTGACAAACTCATCTGAGACTGGGCATGTATAACAGCTATTACTGGGAACAGAACTGGCAGAGCAACATGACTTCAAGAACCTGATGTTTTCTGTGCATGTGTTCATAAAAACAGGATTAAAAAACATAAATGACAGGAAGTGTAAGTTCAAAATACAAGGTGACAAAGTCATTTCGACAGATGAACTACAGATGAAGTAATAGTAAGGAGATTGAAGGAAGAGATAAAGAAAGAGAATTGTGATTGAAGCTGGGTAAAGACAGACTAATAATAAAGATCTGACATTTTTCTTTAATTAATCTAAATTGCATTTCTATATTTCAGATTTTTACTTACTGTCTCCCTTAATATGAGAATAATCTGACATTTTCAATTTTCAAATATATACCAACTTCCTGTAGTTAAAAAATGAGTAACTCTTGTCATACAATCATAACTGTACCTACCACCCATTAAGTTACACGATCACTGTTACAAATTCTATTTAAAACACACTTCAGTTATGATTCTTTGTAATCACAAAAGTGCCAACTTATTCCTTAGCACAGGAAGACCATAGACTGTGATATAAAACCCTCAAAGCATCCAGAGAGGTACACTCAAAAACTAGACTGGAATGTTCCATCACAAGGAACTGAGCAAAGCTGTTTCCAAAGACAGCCACACAACAAAGTAAGTGAGAAGAGCTCGAGGCTGGGGCAGAACAGCATCACAGCACTCCTCATTTTCATCATGTCATACCAATGTAAAATTAAGCCTTAGGATGAACTTTGAATTCACTATGGACAGGATTTTTGCTTGCCCCTTTCTTTAAGATGAATTAAAAGGTGAAATACTATGTGGATGCTATTTGAAACTGTAGGCATAAACTGCACTGTTCCTCTAAGCATGTGAAACCTTTTGTGTAAGATAAAAATCACAGCCCACATGTACCCAGGGCTGGGTTCACATGACAGATAAGACCTTAAATGAAGCATACCTGGATCTCTCTCTGGGCTTACATTAAAGCCTTTAAATCATCCAACAATAGCTATTTTTTCTGGCCTAGACCAATCAGGGAATAAAATACTTTTCATGCCAGATGCAGACTAATTCTTCACCAACAGAAGCTACCAAAGAAGTGCTTTTTAACACTGCATCATGGAGCTGAACACTTTGGAGGGGGATGTTCACTTTCAGCTCCTATTCGTTTCCAAACACTAGGTACGGCCAACAAATTTCATCGCACTTCAACACTGATAAATTAACCTACCAGCACCAGTATAACAATGTTTTTCTTACTACTTGCTATCGAAAAATCCATCTGAGAAAACAGTATTTTTCAATACTTACTTGCCAGACATAAATAAGCTATTTCCACACTGATACAATGCTGTACTAATTAGAGAATGCATTTTATGTACCACTTGAAATATTTATAGAATATTAATGACAAAGAAAAATGAATAACTAGACTACTGGCAAAGAGTAGGGGACTCAAAAGACAAGTGGCAGTAAAATAAAAATTTGCAAAAAACATCCTTTGAAGTTGGTAATTATTATACATTACTAATTTACAAAGAAACACCACTACTACCCTGTGATAATTGAGCTCATTTAAGCAGCTTTCCACAACAACATTCTAAAATTAATTTCAACTAGCAGTCTTTATTTAACATGCACTAAAAGACACAAAGTGCAATCACACCAAAAAAATACCTTCACTTGCTGGCTACAGGAATACTAATAACATCATAGTAGAACGTAACAGCAGAAGCAAGTCAGAAATTACTGCTAAACTTTGAATTACAACTAGACATTGATGCAAGTTTGACAAAGGATTGGCAATTCTCATACAAAGGTGTGTCAGCAAAAAAATAACAGTTAAATTTCAAAAGTTACAATTAGCTACATCTATGAAATCTTACACTGACAGCACAGCAAGTCATTCTAGTATTTTTTCAACTCATAATAAAAATTACTTTAAAATACATATAAAAATAATAGTGTTTTGTATTACACACGTGGGATCAATAAGAAAACCCAGTAATACAAGTTCTTCAATTCAATGCTGAGAGTACTTAATGATTGACTTTTATAGGTCATGTACTTACATATTCAGGTTTCAACTTCTTGTCTCCTCCTCTTACAGCTACTTTTTCAAGCTTATCTATGCTCTGCATGATCAGCTCCTCATCCTTAAGTCTAAGTTCTTCATGTATTATTTCAATGTCACGAACTGGATCTACACTTCCTTCAACATGAGTGATATCATCATCTTCAAATGCTCCTAAAACAGAAGAACACTTGAATTACCTATTAAGCTAAAAAGACAAGAAATATATATTTAGAACATACTATAATGAGTCAAAAAAGTTTGAAATTGAAAGTCACACGGTCATACCACCCATGTACAAGAGTCACATGCAATGTTTTATATTGTACCTGTTTAGTATGTTAATTTACATATCAACTCCAGAATTCAAAGCTCGCACTCTGTAGATACAAAGCATAGCACTTTGCCATTTCAAGACAGGACTCAAAGCATTTAAAAGTTTCTTCTACAAAGGAATAGGCCAGAGCAGTTTCCTGAAAATAGCTGGTGTGTTTAACAATATCTAACCTAGAAGTAGCAAACATAGTAGCTAAACAGAACATAGCAGAACATTTTAATACACACAGTAATGATTACAAGAACCATGGAAAGAAAACCTTACAAATCAACTTGGCAGACCTCATTGGCTGGCCAATTTTACGCATTAAGAAATGAAGAAGTTCTAGACAAAGAATTCCGAAGTTCTGAACGACTCTTAGTGTTTCCAAGGGAAACAAGGCTTAGAAAAAAAGGCCTGAAATCATCTGGCAGACCTCGTCCCTGTTTCAATCTACTTTATCACTGTGGTTCTGACGGTGATTAGATAATGAACCACTCAGACACACAATTTACACAGCAGCTAATTTCATCGGCCTGATTTGAGGGTATGGTTTTTAGGGGGCCATCAAAGAAGCAGATGAAGGTGCATTTGTCATATATGAGTGACAACCATTCACAGTATCTGAACAAAATGGTGCTGGCCCTTATTAGAAACACATGCTATTATCACATATTTAAAGTGCAGTTGAAGCCATAATTTCAAATTGCCAACTGGCAACATAAGGTTAAAACAACCAGATATTACTGACGCATGTGTGCTGACTTCATGCCCTTCTGATGACAATCTGGCAACATAATTCAGCTAGGATTGAAATTATCAGATAAGCAGCATTGCTTAAAAAAAATCCTGCTCCCCCCTAAAAAAATCAATACATGTTTTAAAAATAAAAATATTAACAGTTAAAAAGAGTTTATTACTTCTTCCTGGATCAAATTTCAGAGTATTTGCATGCCTAGCCTGTAATACTAAAGACATACACGAGAAATCAACCATGAAAATAATGTTATTTAAACATTACCAAAATTTAAATCAACTGATTTCTTACACAGGAAAAACAATCCAAGACATTTCTTGTACTGGAAAAGGTAAGAAATAGGGTAAACAACAAACAATTCCTTAACTGACATACAGAAAGTTGCGGGGTTCTTTGTCATCATGAAGATGTCAAACTTCATTTTTTCCTTTAACTTACTGAAAACCCTGGTTTTAGCAACAAAGCTCTTACATCAACGCACACGGAACATAGATTTAAAATGTTGTTCATAGTTAAACATCAAAATAATTTTTACATAAAACTTATGAATAGGCTTTCAAACAGTGGTTACCAGAAGTTCCCTCCTCTCTCATTAACTGCTTCTCTCCAAAGATCATCAGTGAGCTCCCTTGGTACAAGCAAAAGATCCAACTCTGATGCTGGCCATGATGGGAGAGCAGGCTGCTAGAGCAGTGTGTGCAAAGTCAAATGGAAACACTCCACACTAATCTATACCAATGCCAGGCAATCAAGGAAGAGGTATCTTAGCCCTTGTCTTCTATAAATCCTTACTTGCACACCTGACTGAATGAGCAAATACTAGAAAATATTTTAACAGCTCTGTTCTAATTTACAAGGAAAATACTGAAAAAAAAAAGGACAGAAGTAGGAAGATGTCACCACACATCAACAAAAAGTCTACTTGCCTCAGCCTTCTCAACAGATACCTAGTATTTATGCAGCTAAAAGTTTATCCTTCTTCCTTGTATCAAGAAAAAAACCCACCATTACCATGTAAGTAATACATTCTCAACAACCTTCTGCATTTGGTGGCCACGGGTTTAAAGAACTACAAAAATCCCCACACTGTTAAGTCAGGAGAAAAGCTGCATGACTATGAAGATCTTACATTCAGAACACAAAAATAAAAAGTACAGTAAACAGCCAGTTCTGGTCTTAAGGAAGAATGAAGCTTTTCTGAAAAAGCAAGTGTAAGGTGAAACAGTAACAACAAAAACCAGCTTATATATTAGTCATACTTTTCTATTTTCTTCAACAACAGCAAAATACTTCTCCAGCAATTATCTTCATTTCTTCACATCTTCCCATTCCTTTTCACAGAATTGTTCTTTAGTCATCCAAACCCAATTAATTATGTTACTTCCACCCCTATAAAATTGACTCTATACACCTCACCTTCACTCTCTTCTCAGTCCACTAAAGGCTTTAACCCATGGACTCTTTAATGCCCTGCCAGAGTTTTCTTCAAGTCTCCTTCCATCATGCCTGTGTCAGCAGCCATCCTGCAGTTCATTCAGGCAACACAATGACAAGAGACCTGTGTCTGGCAACAGGCAGTTGCTTGCTTGGGTAAAAAGCCCCTCTTACTGAGCTGATGATTTCCCACTAGAGCCAACAATTTTAGCTTTCCCTCCTCCTCACTGGGTTGTTTGAGTCTTCTCACGGAATGAATGAACAGTAGTTGTATACTCCATTAAAGCCATGGATTTTGAGTTTAAATTTCCAATTCTACATTTAGAGGAATTCTCATTTAGACAGACACAGTCCATAAGAAAGTGGTAGCTTTATAACACAAAAGACCAAACTGGCAATAATGTTCACATCTTGGTACAAATGAGAGATTCTTCAAGGCAACAGGCACTGAGTTTTATTTGTCAATCTCTCGTTCAGAGTTTGCCAATGTCAACTTCAGTCATCAACCTAAGCCAGACCATCCTCTGAACAACAGCCTAGATAGAGACACAACAGGAGGATACTCAAGAAGAAGGGAAGGAAAAGGCAAAGTGAAACTACTATGATGAAAGAGCTTCAGTTATAACTTTGTCTCAATATCCATGTGGGATGTATCAATTTATTATGCCAGCCTCCAGCCTGCTTTATAGTGATGGTCTGGTAAAAACTGAAATGAGCACTGCAGGGAATTCATTTCTGGTCTGCAGAGCTGCATGTAGACATAGCAAGTGAGAACTGGTGGTAACCTTAGGAATTAGGCTTTGGGCAAGAGATGAGATCTCTTGGAAAAAGTATAGCTGTGAGAAATTAGCAGTTAAACTACTAGAAAAATGTTTTACCCGGTACCTGATTCTAAAAACTGCCTATATCAAAATGCAAAAAATGGAGTTATAAAACTGAGCTTATAAATAAGACATACAAGAAAACGTTCATATTATTTACAACTTTCAATTATGAAAATAAGAACTATATAACCTTATTCTACAAATCTTACCTGAAATAGATTGTTAACAGTGTATTGCTATTTATTACTTTGTCTTTGTGCCTTTGTGTGAAACCCCTCCGTCAAGCAAGGCCTTTTTCTCTCTTTTGTTAGGGAAGATGGTATGATAGTCCCACCTTCCCTGCATACACAGCAGCAAAACAGAAAACCTAAAGGCTTTGTTTTAAAATACAACAAATGGGCTACTAAGAATCCCGTCACTGTCCGATGAAAGACAGTGCAATAGCTGTACAATGAACAAGATGCACAAGGCAGACACAGGCTATGAACACTCAGCAGCACTAGCCTAAGTAGTTGATATCATGCACTACGTAGAGAAGCAGCCTGATGGAACTAAAAACTACTGAATTGGAAGAAGCAGGGAAAATGGGAGATACAAGACGATAGCAAACAAATGAGAACTTTGTTTTTCTGAAGGAACAGGTAAGACTGTCTTGGATATCAGGCAAAAAAACCCCAATACCAGTTAGTTTATGGACACTGAAGAAGAAAAACGAGAAACAAACATTGACAAAGAAATCCTCAGACTGGCTTGTCTGATACTGATCTCTCATCACAACAGAATCTATGAGAAAAATAATGGGGAGAAGGAGAAACAGACATTTGGCAGTCTTGTTTTGATCTCAAGCTGATTATAGCTTGAGAGAGAGCTTGGTAGAAAACTGAACGAGAAAAGGTTCCCCAAAATTAAACTAACAGGGCATCCAGGTGAGGAAGCAAAGGACTAGAATGAGATGGTTGTAAAATAACAGAGACAGCAAACACTGTCATATGTCAGAGGTAAAGCCCATTCTGACGATGAGGTGTGTTTAAATTTGGTGAACCTCAAACACACCATGTCCGTCTTCTTACTGACATAATGAGGCCTCAACTTCTGTAAACAGAAGGGACATTTACAAGGTTAGCAACTTGTTCACACAACAGCCTCTGTAGCACACTCACACCTGCCAGGCTACTGGCAGCTCAGCTCTGTGGTCTACCATCCAAAGTTTTCATTAGGAAATCAATTTTTTGAAGTTGTGCTAAAAAATTCGTCTTTAAATGAAACTGTTGTGGTATTTTGGAATTTCAACAAACATATTGATCTAACTACTTTATTTATTTTAAAATTATACTAATTAAAAAGTATATTTACAATTAACATCTCCAAAACTAGCCACACCACTGCGATCTCAAGACAGTATGACCTATGGGCAATGACCTTCCCCAGTGAATATAATGGAAATCCATTGTACTTCCCACATCTTCAGCAATGCATTTGCTTTCAAAACGTAAGGACTTGGCATTGCTCAAACATTACTCCGAACCATACCACCTTCCTTCTGACTGCTTCCTTAAGTGATACTGCCTGTGCTCCAAAACTGCCCTCTTTCTACTACAGCAAACTATGGCATACTACTGTAAGAGGAAAAAGGAATTAATCTGCCCCGTGGACAAGAAAATACGTACATAAAATAGACTTACTCGAGAATCTCCCCAAGGAAGCATCTGTTCGTCAACAGCTAAGCTAATCATACAGCAGTACAGGAAGGTCAACTGGGAAACCCTAATCAGTAATTTCATTATTTAAAAAATTATTATAATTTCTCTGGTGTCTTGTTCACATATCGGACCAGAGGTAAACTATAATTTTATCAGAAGTTTGTCAAAAGGAAGTTGAACAGAAACCATATTTTTGATTTTAAGTATCCTATATACATAACCCTTCTTTTAAATAATCTCCCATGACATACTGATAGATTTGCACTCTACCTTTAAAAACCTTGTCACTTCCTTTAGTGTAAAAGAACGAAGATTACATAGTTAGAAACATCAAGCTCACTGTGGTAAATTCCCATAATGTTTTAGCAGTATCCAAATACTGCTATCAAAACAAGATAAGTATTTAGACAGGAAAATGGTAAAGCAAAATACAGGAGCAGGATTCACTTTTGCCACCTAACAGCCCCAAAATAATGATTTAAGCTGAAATTACTAGAAATGAGGAGCTCGGAAATTATCACTGCCACACCCAGCTCCCTCTTCTGTTGCCAGTAGGTTCAAACTTGAAATATTCAGTTTTGGGGAAGAGTCAATCTTTAGCTGGGCACTGTATCTGGGCTGTTTGCGTCCAAGAGTGGTAGGCCAAAAATAATCTTTAAAGTGGCATTAAAGATACAATGCAGCAATAGCTGATTCTGAATATTTCTTTCAAGTGATACTGGATTTAAAAAAATGCAGAAAACACAACAAATGGATGGAGAAAATGTGCAACTTGACTCTGTTTTTTTTTCCTGTGGAAGTGCAGGAACTGTCAATTTTGTAAGGTCTTGATGGCAGCCAGGACACACAGCCTAGATCTCTTCTTGACAAGCAAAAATAAGAGCACATAAATATGTATACAGGACAGCCGTAACAAATGTCACTTTTAAACGGTATCATCTAATGGCATGCACATTTCTTCCCATTTCTTTCAAAAATCAGCTTCAAAACTCCTTTTCACAAAATTTACCTCTCAGCCTCCAGAAATTTTTGCATTGCTTATGTTATACCTGTCAAGATCTGATGACTGTATGTTATGTATTCATCTGAACAGAACCACTACACTTAGTTACAGGCTATCATCAACCAATTCATTCTCTTGCTAAAATCAAGTCATCCAATTACTCCTTGACTAATCAAGGCTGTTTTGGCTTTTTCTTTTTTCAAAAGGTACTCAACAGCATAAACAGTTCACTTACAAGAAATGGAAAGGGGCTAATCAGCAGAATTATTGTTTTGCTGCCACAATTTGCAGTATTTAAATGTAGTTGCTGATTGGACTGAAAGTTTTATGATATAGCATATAAAACTAGTTCGACATAAAAATGAAGAATCTGTCTATAGCCTAAACCTTATTGTTTCTAGCTGCTCCAAGCTGCCACTGAGATGGTAAAATCCAAATCAAAATACTACTTTTAAACTGATCTTATTCTGCTCCTAATTGCAATTATGGAAATTAATTAATATCTTCAAGATTAATTCATATTTGATATACCAGTCGCTTCACTTCTCTAATTATCCTTACCCTTACAGTAAAATGAAACCAAATATTTGGCTAATACTTGCTATTATTATGTCTTGCTATTACCAAGACATAACAGCATTCTGGCATCTTGCATTCATTTACAAAAGGTAAGCAAAGCATTGGTACATGTTATGCTGTAATTAAGAGGGATATTTACAATTTGATCAGAATTCGAACTGCATCACAAGCTGAAACTCCCATTGGTATTTAGGGTAATGACCAGTACTTTTGTCAATAAACTATAAGGGAATGTTTAATAACACCACCACAAACCAGACCTAGAGAATAATTGGTACTTGCACTTCCTCTCCCACATACATTCAATGACTGTTATCAAAAAGAGCTGCTCGGCACAGACAAGCACGTCACATCACGGTACACATACACACCCTGCTATAAGCCCTGAAATAAAAGAGCAATAATACCTATCTGGCCACTTACTGGTGGGGATGTGGGAGAGAACAAAATTAACTAAAATACAATAACTTGGGTGGGGAGCTAGAAGTAGGGTATTTCTTTGAGCTATGAAAAAACAAGACTAGAAGTGTCAAAAAAAAATTAAATTGTAAATAATATCTATACTTAGACTAGCTTGACATGCTATCATCGGTATAATCCTTTCCAAGGATTTAAACAGTAAAAGATACTGCTATTTCTGACTGAGGTACAGGTATATTTAACATTACAGAATGTACTAAACTTTGATGATAATACATTTTACTAGGCATATTTATGATTAGAACGACAAACTAATACCGTCAAAATTCACATTTTACAGCTTCTTAAACGAAGCACATGTTAACAAAGAACCAACAAATAAAGTAGGTTTAGCATGTTTCCCTTGCAAGCTAATTTCAAGTGAAATTAATCACCTGTAACACAAACCTAATATTCTTTAAGCAAAGTAATTTTCAGTTGAAGAAGGTGCACCTGCCTACATCTTCAACATAAGCAAAATCAAGTACAAAAAACATTAAATAAAATGGTGTAGTAAACCTTGACTTCTGAAGAAAGAATTTTTTCAGACATCTTTTGTGGCTTTGTTTTGTGCTACAGCCTCTTAAGTTTTGTCTTCATAAAGCCCTAACTAGTTGTAATCACTCACAGTCTAATTGTGGACATTTATCTGCTTTTCTTATGCATAGAACATAGCTATTAAAGCTGAATGGTGATGGTGTGAAGTATAGGTTAAATTGGGTGAAATTAAAGCAAATTACTCTGGGATGTGGAACTCTGAAAATAGAAACCGCCAATGATTTGCAACCCTCTTGATGATCAGCTTCACAGAACCCTAAATGACAAGAAAACTTACATATTTTAAAGTTAACTAGATTTTTTAAAAATAATATGTATAAATTTATTTTAAATGCAAGCAGTCACTATAGCAATAATTATTTTGTTTTACCTGCATCGTAAAAATATAAGAAAAGGGGTTAATTTCCATTTAAAACACTTGTTTTTATTCTCAAGTTTAGCTGATTTTTAGCAACAAAAACCCAGTTCAGAATATTAGGCGCAGCATTAATGACTTTGAACACAACATTACAGTTTATGTGTACCATATGGCTATACAGACACAGGATGGTAAAAGCAGCTGCTTTGGGCTTTCTTGACTGGTGCAGTATTAGGACTCAATTAATTACTCACCTATATAAAAGATAAGCAGCTACATTTACCCTGCTGAGCCCTAATACCACACCAGTCAGGAGACAGCAAATCAAGCACCGCTCCCCAAAAGTCTGAAATAGCAGCTGAACAGCAGCTCTTTCAACATCAAACCTATTGGGAGTATTTGACAAAAAAGGGCACATCTATTTCTGCACCAGCAGACACACAACGAGAGCATGGAGCAGCAATACAAGATTCTAAATGACTGTAGTATCAACTTCTTAAGCATACAAAGAATTTACATTTGCATAAAAGTACTCATCAAGCGAGTACTGCACAAGGTCAGAGATGAGAATTATAATCTCCCCGGGAAACACTGAGGTAAAGCAATTCACTTCAGGACATGAGAGTCGGCAGAAGAAACCACAATCCAGTTCTTGATGGAAACAGTTTTATCAGAGAAAAGTTGTTACCAAGACAGTCGCTCCAATGAGCTTATCTGTAAAATCCTGCTCCAGAGCTCTTACTCTTGAGTGTGTCTGACAAATATTAGTGATTTGTTTCAGATGTAGAACGTGTTTACTTGCCACTGCTCTTTCATCCTGGCACCACTGGGCTGTAGTCAACACTCCACAGGCAAAACCTTCCTGCTGAGATTTGCTATCAAGTTGGTCATACTGGGTAAAGGACATTATTTGACAGCTGAAGTAATAAATCTTTGAGCCCTTTGTCCCTCCGTTTGCCAAGGGCTTGCTCTGACTGCCCTCAATTATGTATTTTAAATACTATCACTCCACTGCCCACTAAATAGGTAGGACATAATTGGGACACACTCTTCAATTTCCTTTCTTGCAACCCAGGTAATTCACACAGATTCACTATCACAAGACAACACTCGATGTAAGACTTTAAGAGATGGCTGGCATGCCACATAAATTCTCTAAAATTCCCTAAGAAAAACTAGCTCTCTGTTCAGATTTTTACAAACTACAACTGTGCTAACTGGAAGAAGGCACAAATTAGGAACTTAGCCTAGTCAAAAGCCTCAAAGGCTCAAGAATGCAAATGCTTGCTTCAGAGACAAGTGCTCTTGTCATCCTGAGCTCAGTCACTATTTTATATTACCCTCTGCTGACTGAAAACCTTCCTTTGTGAATTTAAGTCATGAAAAGAGAAGCAAACAGGAGCAAGGGGGATTCTCCACCCTCCCCAGCAAGTGCTCTGCAGCAGCACTGCCTGCATAAAGGATACAGCACTGAGGAAGGTCTGGGCACAAACATCAGTGGATAACTTTTAACATGCTTCTGTGTACCATATATCCAGACAATTTTCCTACTCAAAAGCAGACTGCAACTCATATATTTGCAATCTGATGGCATCTACACTGTACAAAAACATGGCTCCTAAGCAGAAACCGTTTGGAAAGTAGAAATACACCTATATGTATAAGTGTGCATCCATACTACTTCCAGAAACACCGTATCTCCGTGCTGCATTTTACCCCTTTTTTCTGAATGTCAGTCATCCTGATCTTCTCTTTAGGAACACTCAGTGTCAAGCTCTATGGTGTCAGTCTTAACTGGCATCTCTGAGGGTCGCTATAACAAAACGTTAATTGCTAGCAATAACTATGTTTTTAAGAAAATATATCTACAGAGATCACGTATAGCAACTAGCAGCCATTAGCAGAAATCCACAGGGCAGTTCTACCTGACACTGAGTGACCAGATATATAGGAAATATTTTAATTATTCATGGACTATTTATCTGGGTCACAGACTGATTATGTCAAAGATGCAGAAAAAACCCACTTGAGCGCTGAAGTTTTTATTGGGTCTGGAATAGCACTACTTAGCCATTACCATGACTGTACGCCTGCTGAAGCATTCTGAACTCCTAATGCTACACTGAAGTCCAAGCCACTAAACTCTGCTGAGCCCACTCTGACTCCCGTGCAGAGACAGCTCATCTCCCTGTTTCACATTCTTCCAGCAACCTGGAAGGTCACTGGTCTTTGCAAAATAATGAACAAAGAATGAGCAGTTCAGTTCAGTGTAGAATGCAGAACTACAACCCTCCTGAAACCCACAACAAAGAGTATAAAATTGGTTCAATACAGCAACTTCTTTTCAAAAGCATTTAAAGCAATAACTTAAGAGCTATAAATACCAAGAAAAAAACTCAGTAAGAAGTTTTCAGCTACAAGAAATTAGTTATCCAACTAGATTCCAAATATTCCAAAAGTTAAAATGACATTTTTGTTATGATAAAACAACAGCCCTACAAAACTAACAAAACTCCTTGCAATGCCTTACAAAAATGCTATAAAAATGATTACAGAATTTGACAGAGCAGGGAAAAGAAAGCCATGTTTACAGAGCAGTCATTGTTTACCAGAAGAGTAAGAGAGTATTTAGAAGAAGAGTAGTTATAAGGAGCTGTAAACTCAGTCCACCACATGTTAACAAAGAACCTTATTCTCCATTATCTCAACGTTTCTCCTTTGAGGATCTATTTCGTTTCACAATGGAGGTGTGGAGGAGTAAACATACTTAAGGGAAGATCTGCCAATGTATAACAAAAATGAGAGTTGATAACGACTTAAATCAGCAAATACTGTTTTATCAGTGCCATTAGGCATACATAGGCCCTATGTAAGTTTGTACTGAAGTGCAGTGTTGCTAAGTGAATAAAATAGCTTCAAAAACAAAAGCCAAATGCCTCTCAGTAAATTTACTTTATAAAAATGTGCCTCATCATAAAGCCTTCCCTCTGCACATTCTGACCCACATTCATAATGTAAAACAAACTTAATGAAAAAGAAGCAGTACTATTAATCCAGATTTATCCTTTGCAAATCAATTCCAACTTTATAAGAGTGCTGCCTACGGGTTTCTAGTAACACAAATTAATAACAATCATTTAAAAAATATATCATTAGCTTTAGCTATATCATTAGGTTAAGGGCTTATTATTTTCACATGTTTACTTTTCAACAAATTTAAGAGATGTCACAGTTCTCAGGACCTCATATAACAGTACAGGAATTTCAAGAAATATAAAATGACCCTTTTAGAACAGAATCTGAAATACTGAAAACATAAGGTAATATATAATTTACATCTTATCTGAGATGCTAAAATTGATAAAGAGGGTTTGCAACATTTCCCGTTCAATGTTCAAATCTTAATGTAACAGTTGACTACATAAAACTCAATATCAATATTCTATTTTGGATGTTAAATCTTTTCCGCTTCCTTTATAATGATCAAAAAACATCCCAACAAAAATTAATAAATTGCTTGCTATAGATTGGCTGGCACGTCACATGGGAAGTAAAGAACTCATTTTGTATACTATTTCAGTAAAGTAATCCCTAGCCCTCAGACACTCACTTTTCTTTCAAGCAACGTTTTACTTAAATGGCAACTACATTGTGGAACACGTCAATTGTGTTCTGTAACTATCTGGCACCATCTAGTAGCCACTGGCGTCTTCTTTCCTAGAAACCATTAAGAGATTGTGTTAGGGGATTGTGAAAGGGTGATACTGAACAGGTAGGCAAGGAATAGTAACTCAGACTTCTCTAACTGAACATTATATGGTCAACAAAATGTTTTACGCTCAATTAGGTAACCAGCTATAATCACTAACTACTTGTGCACTGTGCAAATGACTTCTGCCTTCCTTGAAAAAGTACATGGAATACTTGTGTGTATGTTGGAATTTTCAAGTAATCTTAGAATCTGCTGGCAAATTTTAGCAACAGTTGACAAAATGCATTGTTCTATGCATGCGTGCAAACATCGCCCCTATTCCCTTTTCCTATACTCAAAACACACGAATAAATTAGAAGCTAAGAAAGAAAACATATGCTTTGATTAACTTGAATCCTGGATATACAGGGTGTTTTTTCCATGACAACAGGGTGTTTTTTCCAGAGCAGAGTGCCTTGTAGGCCCTAATACTGGGGAGAGAGGATGGAAGAGGAGTAACATTAACATATCAAGGCTCCTTCATTACATCCCCAAGGTGTGACTGTGTAGAAATCTTTATTTCCAACTGTCTTACTCCCTCAGCTTGCGAGCAAATAGAAATATGCAGCCCTGCTGTTCTGCTCCTTGCAAAATAAATATATAAATACGATACTTCTGCAACATCTAACCACAGCTTTTTAAGCTGAAACAGTTGTTCTTCTTTTACTTTAGATGTCAAATCCATCACAGAAAAGAATTTTGTTTTTAAAAGACCTCCTCAATGAAGCAGTTCATCTCTCTGCCATTTAGCTCACTGTATTTTTACAAGCACCAGGCTGAGCAAACTATGATTGAGAGAAGCCATCTTATGCACATTGCTGTTGTCCCACATCATTCAGAACAAACCTTTTTAGATCGTTAACTACCACAGGAGTGCTGATTACACAGGCACCAGCAATTTCCTAACCAATGACCACCTGAACAATGATGTGTTCAGCTTCTCAGACCCTGAAGCCTTTCAGAGGTGAATCATTTCACAGTTTGGAACTAGATCTCCATAGCAACTTCCCTTTGAGGGTTTTAGAATCACCATCCCGTAATTCTATGATCATCAAGCTCAACCATTCCCAATGGTTCTTTTCACAGCAGATGGAAAAGGAAGCCTTGAAATTTTACAGTCTATTTCAAGCAATTCATCTGGCAGCCTATTAGAATTCAAAATATTTCGACCTTCAATCACAAAGCATGTTATCTGAAGCTGTGGTGATCTCAAGTCAAGACAAGCAGACGTTTTAGTCTAATCATCCATGATGAGAAGAGACTGACAAAAACTCTTAATTCAACCACCATCAAAATGCTTATTTTAACTGCATGAAAGTCTTTCAACAGGCAATGAAAACACACCATGTACCATTTTATCACAACCTTCCATTCAAGGGAAATACGAATTCTGAATATTGGCATGGATCTTTGCACTCCCTGACTGCTTTTGAACAAATATCTCCTCCTTGAAAGTCTGTATAAATCCAAATCTACCACACTATTTTTTTTCAACAGCTGTCAAGAAAAATGATAGAAGCAAACTGCAATTAAACTTCTCATGATTGAGTACACTAATGCTGCAAATTAGTTACTTATTGATAGATCCAATTCGTTATAGGCATCTTCTAAGAAATACAAATCACTTACTACTCAGAAAATAAATACCCATTAAATTATGAAAATATAGCATTGGTTAAAATCTTGAAGCAAAGCTCAGTTTCATGATAATCATAATCAGAGAGATGTTTAAAGTTGTGGATTTTTTCCTTTTTCTCTTCCCAATTCCCAACTCAATTCCCTCTGTTTGGAGTTAAAGAAACATTTCCCTTCTCCTAAATGTTTCAGTCAACCACTGAAATAATCCCACTGGGGCACAAAATCTTTAAATTTGAAAATATTTTCACCTAAAACACCAGGCTGATTCATCCATATTTATCAACCTTAAATACAAATTAAATCCAAATGTTTTAAAATCTCACCTGTACACTACTATGTTACTAACATTGTTATCTGGTGACTAAAGAATCTAGAAGACTCCAAACTTTCTACATGTCAAAATGCCTCTAATTGATTTTTAGAGAATGAGCAGTAAGCTTACTTTTTAAAAAAAATTAAAAGAATTACCATTTAGTGACTTGGCAGAGAGATGCTGATGCTTAACAACTGCTGTAAAATGCATCAAACTTAAAAGGAACAAGAGAAGGCTCCCACCTGCACCCAAGCCCCAGTATCCACTAAGAGCAGTGAAATAAGGGAAATTAACATATATATTTTATAACATTCACAGAGGAAGGAACACTTGATTGTTTTACTTTGTGGCCACTCTCGAAGTTAAGTAACTACTGAGGGCCGCTAAATATGCATTTTTTTCATTCAAACAATCGAGACCCTTTCTACAGCACTTAAAATGCCACATTTTATTACCAGCAGGGAAAAGAACAACAGCCCCCTTCCCCTTTGCTGACCTTATTCTCCTAGGTATCGGCATTGCTGAGCCATACTCCTAATCTACTGCAAAGACAAACTCTTTAAATATTAGAAACTCATTAAAATAAACTCATAAAACTAAAAGATCTTGGATATATGATTTATTGAGTGGTAGCTTACTGAGAGTTAATATATTGGAGAAGTAATTTTGAAAAATTACTGTAAAAGAAATGATGATGAAAATCTTTGGGGGAATAAATTGGCACAATACAGGATTTATCTTCATATATTTTGCACTGTTTGCAAAGCAGCTCATGATCAGAGCTATACAGCTGCTCACACTGTACTACTCTAATATCTGAGGGGAAGTATGTAAACATAACCACAAAATTTAACCAAGGATGAAGCTAGAATTTAAGACAGAATAAAGCAAATAAAAAAGTTATGCATCAACTAAAAATGTAAACTGTTTATTTCTATGTACAATCGACTGAAATAAACATGGACTTTATTCTAGCAATCTGAGAAAGAAACACCATGGGAAAAAAACTTGAGTATGTTAAGTACCATCTCCTGCAAAGACCAGAGATTACAGCAATTACTCATGAACAGTATTAAAATTCTTAGTGGTTTCCAACGCTAGATCAGTTACTACTGCAAATATCTTTTTAAAGAGACAAAGCAGTTACAGGATACATTTTACAATACTCAAAATTTTTCCTCAAGAAAATTTTCAACTTCTTTTATTTTAATATGGAAGGCAATCAAATACCTTTGTTATCAGATGTTTCAAGTCATCTACAAAGCTTAGCTTTCTTTTGTCTGTTTATCAAACTTAACATAACCACCATGTACAATGTTTCATTTAGCATTTGTTCTAGCTGAAATTGAAAATAAAACTGCCCATGGCCATGAAGTTAATTAAGCATCTTGCTAATTAAAAAGTACAACTGTCACTGCAACAAAATCTGCATGTGTAGACAGAACTACATACATGTAATTTTGCAATGCAGCTATTGCTAAACGTCATTTGAACAGCAGCATTTTTTAAAAATTCCGAATTAATAGTAAATTAGAAGTATCTTGCATTGTACAATTAGACTGTCAGCAAAGGATGCCTCTTAGTAACACATATGCAAATCATCCTGGAGTTACATCTTTACAATCTATTATATGATTATGCACATGTTTTAAAGTATTTCCATGGTATTTTACTAGATATTTCTCATAAACAGTAATTTTAAAGTCTAAGAGGCAGTTCTTAAAGTTGCCTTCATATATCTCTAAGAATGAGACTGCACTTCCAGCTTTTCCTCTTCCCAATATTCCCACCACCATATCTGAAAAACCGCATCTTAAGCACAGTAGTTACGTATTAGCTCACCGTTTAACAATCTAGAATAACCTTAAGTTTATTTCATAACATATAATCAAGCAACATACAGTAATTAAAGCACACTGAAAACAGCAGTTACTAGCTAATTAACATTACAGAAACACTTTTCTTAATGCTAGAAAAAGACAAAGATGTTATAAAATACCGTAGCATAAGAAGGAGTTTGTTATGAACCTTTTTCTTTAAAACATTAAAAACTTCAACTTAGAAATTTGAAGTTTAATTCATGAACTAAAAATGTCAGTGCAGGTTATGCATGATGAGATAAGCCATTTAGGGACTACCCTCACACCACATGGTTCATGTAGGGCAAGGACCATTCACATAAACTGTCTCACTCCTCAGGACAGCTCACAATCCACAAGCATGCCCAACCTCTACATTATCATTATTCATGCAGAGTTGAAGAATTAATACAGTTTCACTATTTTCATGGCAGTAGGAAGTATTCTGGCATCACCACAGCACCTGAACTGCAGCTAGGGGCAAGAAGCAAAGGCTAACTCAGGCTGTGACAATGACAGGCACCCTGGGCTGGAGGTAGGGGATGGCTGCCTACCTCTGTGTTCTTCTGAACACACTGCTTTGCAATGCCAGTACAGCAGCAGACTTCGTTAGACAGTTATTCTTCTGCTTTGTTATTAAATTACCACTTTAAAACACTGACAATATTTTACCTCTACATGCTATTTTTAAACCCACCTTCTATTTATTACATCATATTTTATATTTCATATCTGTCTGTATTAAGAGTAACACCTAAAAATGCTTACAAGGTAAAATTATGTGCACACTCCAGCTCCAGCAAGCAGTCTCTGTGGAAACCAACACTTTCATATGAAAATATACTCTGATATTTTTTCCCCATTGTTTGTACCACACCATTATTTACCAGCTTCTACATATTCTTATCTGTTCTGACATATTTTTATCACTTAACAAAATTTTTCAATGTCAGGAATTATTTTGTGTCACCTGTCATGTTTTCTAAGCTTTCCAAGCACAGGAAATATGCATATGAAGGTGTATTATCTTTCCACACTGTTTCACGATTACTAGGATGGGCAAACATGAGGATTACAGCTACAAAGTAGTTGTTGGTTAGTAGTAAACAAGGTCAGGCCTTCCATAAAGTCTGGCACATAACCACAGCTAATTCTGTGCTCACATAGGGGCACAGGGCAGTGCAAAGGCAAAAATGCGGCCAACACCAACCTGATGGCAGACTGCCTGTCTCAGCAGTATTGCCTTTGTTTCCTAGTCACTATAAGCTGGCAATTCTATGTGCACTTCTGCAGGGTTCTTCAAATTTTGAAATCCAACAGATGTGCTTATATAAAGATACACTCAAATTTTCAAAATTCTCTACATACGAATGTCAGTATGAACATTTGTATCATGCAGCAAAGAGGTCAAGCGGGTCACCTCAAATTGCCTTTTAGCATGAGGGAACACGTATCTTTAAAACATTTCCTCTCTGATAAAAAAAAGTATTTTAAATTCAAACATTCTAGAAAGAAAAATAAATACTAATGTTATTATCCTTCACTTGACCCTTGCCTTTTTAAACATCACTGCTACTACAACTTCTTTAATAGGCCGTGATACAAGCTGTCAAACTCATGGACACTGAGACACTTTCAGAAAACACTGAAATAGACAATGCTGACCACTAATTCCAGAACAAAACATCATTTGTTCAAGGTTTGGTTTGACACTTGTCATATTTTCCTGATAAAATAAACCTAAAAATCATTCTTAGACAGAATGAAGATGCTCTCCATGTCAAAACACTCGAAGAAACTCTTCAAAAGAAAGGATCATACTGGACATCATGCTTCTGGCAATTTTTGAAGTCTCTGAAACAAGTCCCTGTCCATCAGCACTTAAATCTGTAAAAAAACTTTCATCCAATTATTGTAGGAAGGTTCCTTGCAATTTTTCCACAAAAGCTATCATGTAGCATTTGTCTTGGACCGTATCTATCCTGCAGAGGCTATCATTATTATAAAAAAAGACAGAATTACTTTAGGGTTCCTAAAACTAGTAGACTCTTAGAAGATGCTGAGCCGCAATACTTAATCTTCTTCACAATACATGAAAGATGACAAAACTCCCCAGATTTCAAAGGATATGCAAAAGGCATATGCAGTATTCAAACATTTACACAGATGCTTCTAACACTACTACCATAGATGCCCCCGGAGCAGCAATTCAAGCACCAGCATTCCTTCATGCAGCTTTACTCAACTCACAGCCTGTTCACCCTTCACCCACAGGACAGAGCTGACAGGAGCAAGCCAGAGGCCAGAACTGTTCTAGGAGACTTCACACTCCTGCTAGCTCAACAAGGAGAATCTGACAGAAAAGGAGATCCCTTAAGAATTACATCCTATTTTTAAGCAACCTTATGATTCCAAAAGAGTTTGTTATAAAAATACAGTTCACTGTTTAATTTTTCTCTTTTCGTAACAACCCCGATACAGAATACTGTATGTACTTTTTACAAAACGTAATGTTCTAACCTAAATTAGATCAGGGATTGAAATAAAAACCCAACTATATCACATAACACAGAATGAAAATGCTACTATTTCCTTTTGATATGGCAAGAAAACCCTATTTCAGATCTTTTGAAAATACCACGCTTAAACTTCAAAAAGTTTAGAAAAACATGCAACAAATCAACAAGAGACTTTTCTTCTACCAAAAAAAAAAAAGGAAGAAGTTTAAAGAAAGCATAGCTGCTGTAATGCTATGAAAACATGATGCATTTTATTTTGCAGCTAGCCAATGTTAACTGACTGCTTATTTTTCAAACAATTTGTCTCTGAAAATTTTCTGAATTTTAAGAGATGCTACTGCAAAGAAAGAAACTTCCAAAAAGCTATGAAGCTGTTAAGGTTCTGTTCCCACATTTATTTAATAGTACATACACATATAAAATCTTTTTCTTTAAATAAACTGGTAGGCAGTATAGCCAAGAAAAAACATGTTAAGTGAACAGAAGATGGATTACCTTTGACTAGGCTTTCCATTTCGGTGAAAAATCAGAACTCTGATCACAAGCAAACTTCTCTGTGGTTTGCTGATTACTAACATTAGAAATGTTCTCTGAATCATTTAAATCATCTGTTTCTTTACAATGTGCTTTCAGTTACTTGTTTTCAATTTTCAATACAACACTGCTGATAATATTACAATATCCCTTCCTCCTAAGAGAGGCAGTTAGACCCTGTCTGCATTCCATAGGAACACAGCCTTGCTCTCAGATGTGGCTCCGTCTGCCCTTCTCCCCCACACTGCCAGCCCAAAGCCCAGCTTACCCATCTACTCACTCCATCAAGACATTAAACCTGGTGGCATACGATGCATATGACACTGATTTATGTATTCAGACTGTATAAAAAATTCAAACTGCATTTAAATACAAGGAGTATTTTCCCTTACCAAAGGTTCTTTCTTCTCAAACATGCTGAATATTTCATCCTAGTTATGTGGAAGTATTTCTACGCAGTGCTTGTGTAACACAGAATACATGGACTTCAACATAATTACACATGTTCTGAAACAAAGAACAGTTATTTGTTCTCCAAGGCAAAGTTTAAAACACGGGGGGAAAAAAAGTAACTTCACAGTGATTTTATGGGCGAGATTTGAAATTGCTTTGTACTAACTTATCAAATTCCGGCAAATGCAATGTTTCAATTTAAAACAGTTTTCCTATAGCTGCAGTGGTCCCAGAGATATCTTTCCAGTCAAGAAGCTTTTAGTTCTCTGAGACTGCAAACAAATTATTGTTTCTCATATTTTTGCTGCTCTAATACAGTAAATTAACAACATTCTAGTAAATAGCACCACTAACGTACAAAATCCTGTTAACCAACATCACCCTGCTGCTACACAGCAAGAAAACAAAAAGTGGGAAGGCAAAACACCTCAAATCAGCAAACCACGTGCAGAGGCATTCTGGAAAAAAAAATCTATAAACAGAAAGAGATGAGAGAGAAGGTTAACTTGAGGTTTTTAGCTGACAAAAGCAGCGCTTCTCTCCAGCAGGAAGGGAATTTGGATGTTGCTTATGGGAACCAGATGGAGGACTCGTTGCATGACTGTGACACATAAGCTGGAAATGCTGGTGCTCTGCACCAAGCTGTCCATATACAGGCAGTCGAGGGCACCTTCCAGGTAGGCAGTGCCTGTCAGCCCTGCAGGCTTCCCAGCATCACTCTTCCTGAGAATCCAATGCTCCCTCTCCCAAATACGGCCCCACGTGTTCGCAACACATGAGAACAGCCAAAAACGAGGAAGTCACCCAGCCTGCATGGTGAGGGCCAAGCGCAGAGCACGGAGGAAGAGCCTGCAGCCATCAGCTCATCCCCCTGCTCAGGGAATCCAGACACATCCACCGGGCACCAGTGCAGGAAGCACGCTGCCCACATCCACACACCACTCGGATACTCTTCTCCTGGACTCAACTGGTTCCCTTAATTCACTGACCAGCAAGCCGCAGGTTTCAATCTACAGCAAGACTAGGAAAAACTGTGGAACACTTGTCCAAAATGATGGCCGGTTAGGAAAATCAGGATTATGATGTATTTACCTTTAGAAGTGTCTAGTCCATCATATTATTCAACAACAATGCTCAAATGAGGTAGCCAAAATATCTTAGCATGGCAACATTACACTGACTATATGGGAGGAAAATGAAAATTTAGTAACATCTAACAGTTTTTTTAAAAATAGGGGGCTTCATTAAAAACAAATTATTACATAATTCTGAATATTTTTATCTTCTCTTAGTAACTGAAACCCTGCTGAGGTTAAGTGAGCAAGACAACTGAAAAGTTGAGTAGCCAGTTCAGCTGGCAGTACTGCTAGGCCTATTCACACTGCACTTCCCAGCTCCAACAGCGGCTAAAGCAACTCAACAACGACACTGCAATACTTCTCTATAAGGAAAATATATACACACAACGACAACCCCCACCCCAATTATTTATTCAGAATGCAACTGCATCCATTAATACTCAAAACCACTCACAGTGAACACATACAGAGAGGGGGCAAAATTAAATTTAAACAAACATATGAGTGTTGTCATTTTATTTCAGTGTGGGACAAATCAACTAGAATGAAACATTCCATCTCCTCACAAGAAGAACGTGAATTTGTAAACGATCAATTAACTCATACACTAAATTATTCACTCTAAATGGCAGTCACCTTAACGTCAGTCTGCAAAAGTAATCAATACAGAAGAGGGGAAGATGTTTACTTTTGTTTTCTATAAATATATACTGATTAGTTAGGGTTCAGATCAAGCCATCTTTATTCACACTGAGCAGAACTTGACTGCAATTCATGGAATTTGAATCACACAGTATGACTAAATAGAAGAATTGCACCCCTGGAAAAAAATACAGAAGTACTTTGAAAGGTCACTTTTGTTTTCTCTCCCTACTTGCTTACACACACACTTCAGGAAAAATGACAACAGGGAAACACGTGAAAGGATGAGAGCATGAATTAATAATTAGCCAGTTAGCAGCTTAGAATTATGCTGGAATAATAAAACGAGAAGTATCTTAATAAAGTGAATGTTATTAATGGCTTATCAATTTAAAAATAAACATATTCCTACCAAAGCCACCGTATGGGAGGAGACTATATGAGAGCTGTATTTTTTAATACTGTTTTGCATGGTCTTTAGCTTGCAATTTATACCCTTTTCATGTCCCATCCCTACAGGATTATTGTTGGAACAGTGCTGTAGACATTATTTGACTGTAAGCTACTTTCAACTTTATTCCTATCTAAATCTCTAACTTGGATTACTCCTCAGAAGGGAAGTTACCAGATCAGTGTGAAAGAATAGGAAAGTTGAATTTATATGCTCCTTTCTCAGTGCTTCAGGCCCAAGGAGGAGGGGTGACTGCTGAAGGGAGCCTTTAAGGCCCCAGGACTAGTATGCAGCCACAGAGGTTTTATCACAGACTCAGCAGAGCCAGTAACTCCTGCACACAAATTAATACAGAATTACACGGTCATCATGTATTCCTTCCAAAAACAGAGCAACTGAATACAAAAATCAGTAATAAGGTAACGTAGTCTAGTTATAGCCTAATTTCTTCAAATGGGAACTATGCCTTGCCTCACTTGAAGTATATGGAAATTCTGAAGAGATGTTATGCCTTTCCTAAGGTTATAGGGAACAAGATAGGCCTACTGCATGCTCAGCCAACTTACAAAAAACGATACTAATTTCACCCACTTAGTTGAATTTTCCACAAAAATCAAATTTTATTCAATACAATGTAATTTGAGAAGGGGACAGCAGATTTCCCACAAACTTCTACAGCACCGAATATCTGTTTTAACACAAGGAGAACAACTTTAAGAAATCATAACCAAGTCACATGCAAATTCTTCCCATTCATTTTGAAATAGGAAGACATGTAAATAAAATAAAAATACAGCAAAAATAGAGGAACAGAACACCACAGATTAGGTATTTCCAACAGAGAAGGCCGTTCAGTAGGTATCTGTACAGTCATTAGTACAGTAGGGTCAGAATCAGAAAAACGTGGTTTGCTTATGGGTCTTATTTTAAACTGTGCAAACAAAAACTATTCTGTTCATGTCAAAATGTGTTCATATGGAACAAAACATCTCCTGCAGTCCAGATCACTTCACTGCAAGGCTTTTTTCTCTGTTGCAATATCATCATGTGCCATTAATTTGCTAGTTGGAAAAAAAACCCCTGAAGCCTAACATGTATTTTTATCTACTTGTTAAAAAAAGTACAAGAAAAGCTCTCCATAATGGAGAAAGGAGGAGGAATGGAGGGGGTGGGAGACAGGAACAGGACACAAAAAAACACCTTTTCCAAAGACTGTTCTAGGCAAAAAGGGACATGTCATGTTAAACAGTAGTCAATAGCTGTATACAACCAGTAAACAAATTCAGCTCTATGAAAAAAGAACTACATCACCATTTAGAGGTTGCAATTTAGATTATTCTAGCGTGTAATACTTTAATTGTATAAAACAAAGCTGATGTCACAAACACAAAAGAACTTCTTGCAAAGCAAGCACCACAAGTAATTTTTATGCTGCCACTGATGGCTGACAAGTGATGAGCACTTTGTTCGAATTCATATACTTATGCATCTAAGGCAACAGGTGGCTTATAAAAAGAAAACACTAAGAGCTTTTTAACTCTTCATTATCAAAATTTTTATAATATGTTTTATCATAATGACTAAACAATCTCTACAAATAAAAGCTCAACATACTAACTACAAAGATGAACTATGGCTCAGGGAAAATTATCCGTTATTTTGCTAAAAAGCAGAAACTGAGGTAAGGTTCTGGATCCCACTGCCTTGAGCTCTGCCTACACTCACAACGTTTTGTAATTGCACAAAGCACTCAATATTTAAACAGCACCTTGTGATATATAAATTAAAATCAGTTTAAAACAAATTTTGTATTTTCTTGCTGACTGTCTTTTCAATATCCATCCCAAACACCAGCTGAATATTGCAGTACACTCGGAAGGAAATTTCTGGAAGTGTATTTTCAAGTCTTAAATCTAACTGAAAGTGAGGTGTTTCAGTTGTTGCTTAATGTAGTTTTGGGCCAAGAGTGGCATTACAGAAATGACATGGTTTTTTTCTAAATACTTCACAGTCCAGAGAACAGTTTTGTTTTCTTTAAGCACAAGAACAGTTATTAAAAAAAAATAATTAAAACACCTACACTACACACAATGGAGGAAAACACTTCATTTACACTTGCATTTAAGAGCAAAATAAAAGCAAATAAAAAGCCACCATAAAACCAGAGATAATTCAGATTAAAAAATTAAAACTAAAATAAAATAACCTAGAGCAGTATTGACCGATTTTGTTACATTTTTTAAAAAACTGGAAAGTAAGTTGAGAAGACAAAAATGCAATAAGAATACCAAAACAATCTTTATATTCTGCCTTATAATTAAACTCTGAAAAAATCATCTGTTTATGATTAAAACATTTTAGTGTTTGCTGGTTTTGATAGATTAAACTCACAGACCACATATTAGACTTTTTCGTCTGCATGGCAATTTTACCATGCCATTCCTAACAATTAAAAAATATGACATCGATATTTCTTATCTTGTACACTACACACACACACAATTTCTATGGTGATGTTCACTGCATTAATTTTTCTGCTTCATGACACTTCAGAGAATCCAATCCAGAGTCTTAAACTGCCCAACTTTCAGATTCCCTCTGCTTCTTTCCATATTTTCTCTGAAAGCAAGTAATCCCTCTCAGGTAGCCTACATTCCTCTACTTCTACATTTCCTCCCTTTTGAAACTCTTTCACACACTCAGCTTCCCATTCCTATTGCTATTTAGTTTTGAGACATCAATTTTCACATCAAATTACCAAAGCTGGGTGCAAAAAATATTCAGTAAGCATCAAGGGACTGTTATCTCAGTAACAGCTATGTAGGTAAGTACTGAAATGCAAATCCATGCTCAAACTTATTTTAAAATTTTAACTAGTAAAGTGAGTTTGAGGTACAGAAGTTTCTGCCATCATATCTATCAGGAGAAAAACCTGTATGATGTAGGGGGGAAATGAAGAAGGTGGAAGAAGGGATATTGTCTGATTTTGCAAAGAAAGTCTTTTAAACTAATTTTAATAGAAAACAAATTAACCGTTTATTACTTGAATACTCAGAAATTTAATTACATATCTCAAGATAAACACTGAGGTTCTGAGGAATCTTCTTGCTATTTTATCAACAACAGATGAAGCTTCACTTTAACTGCAAATCCCAAAAGAAGAACCAAAAGCAGCATTTCTGAGGTATTTCACAAAAACAAATAAATGCATGGCTTGATATTTTGTTAACTGCCTCCAGGCAGTTACACCCTGAGACTCCAGGGTGTTGTTCGAGGCTAGAGACACCCTGGCATCAAAACTAAAGCAACAGTTTCCAAAGCAGCTCTAGCAACTACTGCTGACAAACATCCAGCACTTAAATCCATCCCACTGCTAACTCCGTTTTCTGCAGAAGATATCAGGATGAAAACTAATCTTGAAATACACTAAAAAATAGCTGGGAGAAACTGAGCGGAGCAAATACAAGAGTGACAAGTATCAAACAGAAAAAAAACAGGCCATAAGAACTTCTGCTGAGACGAAAATCTCAGTGCTGAGATGACACTGATAACTGATTAATACATAGTTCCTCATAAACCCAAGCAGAAAAGCAAAATTTAATTTTCAGCCAAAGCGAAGCTGGACTTCATCAGGACAGAAGAGAAAGTCTGGAAAACATATTGAAAACATACCAACTATCTTTGCTGAGGGCTCACCAAAAAAGTCAGCAGATTTCCACATCAATACTTCAGCATTACAACAGCACAAAGGCACATCTGCAACCAAACCCTGCATCTCAATAACATCTCAGCAAAAATAACAGTCATAAGAAAGTCAGGTTTCTTCAGATACCAGTGGACAACACGTAAGGTTTGAAAGAAAACACGTCTAAGTCTTGCAAACTTGGAAGAAAAAAAAAAGGGGAAAAAGAAAAGGATGCAACTGACATCACATATTTCCTATGGCTGCCTTTTTACAAACATTTTTCATTTTACCAATACCAGCTTAATGCTCCCTCAGCTAGAACAGCATGACTGTTTTCTGAATTACATATTAAATCTGATTAAAGAAATGACCTATTTTAAAAATAACCCAGCAAGAAGAATACGGTTATTTTTAAAAACCAAAAGCCCTTTTACTACATGGTTTCACAATCAGTTCCAACAGCACAGAAGAAAGTGGCAGCATATCCATGAGAAAAGGTGTCAGAGTACGGAGCTGCTTCAGCTCGCTGAAGACCTTCTCATCCAGTGTACAAGTCTGGCACAACATATGACTTGAACAAGGGCAGACACCTATTTTTCTAAAAGTGGCATTTTGGCCACTGTAGAAACCAGGCTGCTCCAATAAATAGCAATTCTGAAAGAAAACTGAACCAGAGGTTTCTCTGTCAGTTTATTAAATAGTCTCATAAACTGTCACAGGCAAAGACAAAGGAACTCTAAACTGACACCCGAAGGATCTCAGAAAAATTTGCTTGACATAGAACAAAAATGAGGTATATATTAATTAAGTCTTACAACAGCATATCTTAACTGACCCAGAAGCCTTGTTTAGTTCGCCTAGAGTAAGTAACTTACAGTCAGAGTAAGAACCCCAAAGCCAGGTTCCTCCCGGTCTTCATTCGCAGTAGTTACCCCACTGTTCAGTATGCAGCAACCACAGAAGTAAACTGCTCCTTGTCTATTTTGATATTGAAGTCACATAAGCCTCAGAAATTGTCACCTCAGCTCATCTGGTATTGACTCACCTGCATCTTCAACTCCAGAGCAATGAGAGACATCGATAAAGACCCCTGAGCAGCAACAGCAAACTCGTACTGCCGTTCACAAACCCAGGGCACACCACGCCCTCAGCTGTGTTAGGAAGCATAGCCATCTATGATTCAACTGGGAAACAGAAGTGCTTCTAGGAACCTATCGAATTTAAAGTTTTCCTTAAAACTCTGCATTAAAAAATGAAAGCACTTTCTCCAAAGCAACTTTCTGAAAGGGATGCTGTCACCTGAACACCCCAACTCTATCACATATTGATGATTTCTTTAGAGTATTACAGAGGAAAAACAGATCTGCATTGCCTAAATAGCAATTACACACTGCCAAATCACACACAGAGAATTATTTAATAAAAGTAGTTGTAGGTCAAATAATAGCAATGACTCAGTAAAGATAGCCTGCCTGGTCTTTATTCCCAGGGGAGGGAGGGTTTACTGGTCAAGTACTTTATGACTCACAGTACAGTATATTAGAAATTTTCTATGTATTCTTTAGAATTGAGAGATTGCCCTTGTAGCTCAGTAGGTAGCTCTCCTGTTTCTGGCCTACGAGGTCATAGCTTTAAGTCCCTGCTGAGGAAACTTAACAAGTTCCATCTATAAATAGAATGGCATTAGATGCTGCTAGTCTAGCAAGGGTGGTGGCCTTTAAACAGGAAATTTTATGTTTTCATCTTTTCTGATACAAAAAAGAAACTGGACAGAAAGAGGCATAGGATATTATGCTAAAGATGAATGACAAAGTGGGTTCCAAAATCCACTGTCATTTCAATTAGCATACTAGTAACAAATCTAGCATAACCAAACTATGATAAAGGCTAGAGAAGGACACAAGCACAGTAGTTTTCCTTCTCAATGAGAATAAGTAATTAAATAAAATTACAGACTTTACAATATTTGAGACTGAAGAGAAACTTCCTAGGTACTATACAATCAAAATTCAATTTCTGACATCAACACATTTTGGACTGTTCGATTAGTAACAATGTTTGAACATTCATAGCTCTCATCCTTTCTGAGGAAGTAAAGTATATCCTTGAGAGACATTCATTTAATTATCATGGACTAAAATGATACATATAAACTTTTGCTCTGAATATCCATATATTTGGGGAGGCTTATTCAGAACAACAATTACTTGTGAGAAATTTGAGAATGAAACCGATTTAAACCCTTACCTGAGTTTATCTGTGCTTTAAACTGTAACTACCTGGCCTTAGAGGAATATGGATTAAAGCTCAGGTATCACTTTCACTTAGTTTGGCAACGCAATTTACTATTCAATAAAGACAAAGGCTAACTCACTACAGTGATGACAATTTTCCAGCACCTGTTCCATGATCCGTACCCACGTGCCCAGGAAAACAAATTCACTCCTCTGCTGAAGACAAAGCTCCAAACAACATACTGCAAACAGCTTTGAGGTACAAATCCACAAATATTGTTCATGTATGCACACTAAAAGGAAAGAAACACCAGCAATAAAACAAGAGATGAGGGTGATTTTACAACATGATTTCCTGTATCTCGAACACACTAACATTATGTTCAAGGACAATGACAGATCTTGCAAAGTTCTTCTGCAATTGTTCGGTGTACAAGGTTATTGCCCTTCCTGTAATTACGTTCTTGCCCAAGTGAAAAATCTGATTAGTTAAAAGTTTTCCACATCTGGCCAAATTAAGCTAGTTGATCCTGCACTGGTGCTGATCTATCAAACAGGATGCTGGTGTACAAAACGACTCCCTCCCTCTTGCAGGTTTAGGTTTCAAGGGAGTAGTAACTGAAACTGCATGAGAGAAGATTCACAGGAATCCCATCCCGGTCCTTTAATTCCACTATCCACATTTTGGACAATAATGTACTAGTATCCAAAGCACACACAAGGTTCTTTTCTGCCCTTCAGATGCTTCTACAAACAACTGCTTTTGAGCATCAGCCTTCATCCTAAGTCTCTTTCCATGTTCTTGCATTGAAGAGTAGGCACATAAGAAAGACAACAGCCACTGTGATGCCTTCTCTGGCTTGTAATCTACTTCAATTTCATTTACATCCACTGCCTCTGCTGCTGGGTGCTGCACAAACACTCCAACCCTACGCGGTTATTTCTCAAGACGCTTCTTTGAGCAGACATCTGTACGAATGATTCTTCTCTCTACCAACATTATTTCTGAGCAAAAAGTCTGCTGTGCTTCCATCCTTGGATCCAGCAAGAAAAATCCTACAGCACTAGACAGCATCTCAATGAGAAGATGGCTTACAGCTAGTACACGACACTAACGACAACTCCATGTGTTTCCTGCAAGAAATCTTGTGCCAAGGCAGTACATCTAGAGAATAAGTCTTCCATGAGTCATTGACTCTCCAAAACTCTTTTTTATCAAGTGTTTTGTGGGGTCTTTTTGCCTCAAACTGAACACGGTGCTCAAATAAATTTTTAAAAAAAGTTTATTCCAACATGCTTCCTTTTGCTTCACATTATCTAAAAGGTGAATGAAGACTCATGCGCATATGGAGTTCCTCTCTAGAATGTTGTTTGCCTTAAGAGCTTAACTTCATCTGCTTTGAGAAGGGGCTGTACCCAGTCTCTCGTTACCACAGAACGTGGTACAGTACCAAGAGGGCTGCAAAGGCCTGATGAGATGCAGCCAGGGATCATTCACTACATGTGCATTCTGCTTCTGCCTGCAGGTACAGAACCGCTGCTGTAGGGAGGAGATCTACATGAATAAAAGCTCTGAAGTAAAACACAGCTAAGCAACCTCTGAAAAACCCCCCTCTCCTGCAACAAAAGCATTTTTTAAAATGAGGAAAAACTAATGATAAGCAAATTTGTATGCATCTCCATAAACATTGTTAATAGCCTCCCTTCCCTTTCAAAGCAGTGGGCTTAGTATCTGAATATGGAGAGGTAAAATTCAAAGACAGGTAACACATGGCCTAAGACAACTACCCTTAATTCATTTATTTCTATGACCTGATATCCTGAAACTGCAACATGCAATGCAAAAATAGTCTTGCAAATATAAATTATTTTATTTTTGGTGATGATTTTGCTAAAAGGAGTAGAGGAATGCCATTTTCATAACTCTGTGATCAGAAAAATCACCTCTGCTAAGCCTTTTCTCAAGATCAAAACACTGTCCAATACTTAACCAAAAAAAAAAATCCCAAACAAAACTACAAACAAAAAAACCCCAAGTATTAGGTTAACACACAGACATAACTGCCTGTTTAATTCGAAAGCTTTCACAATTTCTGGATTTAATATGGAGAACTAACTGAAAGCCAATTGAAAGTTTAGCTGAACTGTGAGCCACTACAAATATTTTACTAAACTTTAATTCAGTTACTCTAACAATAAATAAAAAGAGACAATTTCAATAGGAACTATCATCTACTCAACAGAATACATTAATACATCTTGACTGTGTAACACTAACAACTTTAATATCTGCAGACTATTTTTAAACTACAGTAGCTTAGCAGTGAAAGGTTTGTATTTGTAAATAGGCAACCCTTTTTTTAACAGGCATCAATTACACTTAATAATATAAAACAAAACCAAAGCATCTTCAAAAAATTGAACCAAAATATGTCAAAGACAATAATTTTTTAAAGACAGATACGTTTGCATCATTTCAAGGTGAATTTTGACACATTATAAAGATGAAAAAACAGTTTCAGATATTAAAAGTGACACAGCCAAGCTACAACTGCATAAACTGAGCCACTGTGATTCCCAAAGCACAGAACACACATGCTGAAAGGATGAGATGTAACTGATACTTTGTTCACTGAAATGCTAGTGCAGTGGAGTGTGGCTAAGTGATATCCTCACATGCCTCCTCTCAGTAGCAGTTGGATTTCTGGAGCAGCTATCAGCAGGTAGGATTTCTTGTTAGAGAACATGAGGGAAAAATGCATCATACCCCAAGTATATAAAAGCTACAGATGATTAGCATCTTTATATAGAAAATACACATATTTTTATAGAAAGTAAAAAAAAATGAAAAAGGAGGATGTATCTTAGTCAGTTAAATAACTTCATCATCACTTTGACTTTGCGGGCAAATCAAAACACTGGCAGTATTACTGAGAGTTACCATTAACACTCATGATGGGGAAAAAAGTTAAGTCAATTTGATTTTAAATGCTGAGCAAAATCTGCAAAAATATTGTCAAACTCAGTTTTGATTAGTGCTTTTTTCAAGCAAGAATAAACTACTCAACTGACATGATTCACAGCAATCGAAGCTTTGAATAATGACAAATAGCTTTAGAAGTTCCCTAAAACCCTGAAGGAGGCAGAACCAGGGGGTGTACTAACCATCTCCAGTTTTAACAAACATAAAACTGGAGTAAAAGCAATTAAAGCTTTCTAGGAACCCATTCACATTGGTCACACCAGTCACTTCTGTAAGACTGCAGGGGATGTTTACCTAGCTTCATAGTTCTTTCACTCATATCACAAAGAACAAGATTTCACGGATTATCAGTTACCAAATTCCCCATCCTGCCACTAAAAGGCAGCTGGAGCTCCTCTGCTGTGAAGTCAGCACTTCCAGAGGAGCAAAGCAGGAGCTTCCCAGCCCTCCTTGCCCACACTCCCTCAGCAGCACAGGCAGCTCACATCATCCTCTGCAGGACTGGCACACCAGGGGATGGCACAGGTCAGCTCTCAGGTTCTTCCACAAAACCCAATGTTGCCTGCCCTACTTCAAACATTGGGCATCCAACCCTAATGTTTTTTTAATAATTGAAAAGGAGCATTTGATAGCAAAGTACTTTTACAGACAAGCTTCCTCCCAATTTCTGTACCTTTGAAGAGAAAGACTGGATTTCATTAAAGAAACTAAAAATAAGAGAAAAATGTGGAACGTATTTTCTAGAAAACTAGGACTGCAGAATATCAGTGGGAAGAGAAATTCAAAAACATTAAGAGCTCTGGCTGTTTAACATCCAGTACACGCAAAAACTTGACAAACCCATAGCAGGGACTAAATACTGATATCCACCATTTTCCTCACTGAAGCATTGTTTAAGCGTAATTTGTAAATTTACACTTGTAACAAAGTTGCCATTTATAGTTCACCATACAAAGAAAGTAATTTTCTACAAGTACTTGTGACCGATCTGCCATAAAAGTTGAAAGGTGGTTAAAGCCATGGAACTGTGGAAGAAACACTACCATAACCTCCAAACAGCCTGCCTTCTGTCACTACAAAAAACACTGCTGCCTCAGTTAAAACTGCAGTACACCTGAAACATGGAGAATAGAACTGTCAGAAATGTTTCAAATTAAACTGCGAAACTTGGAAGATGAACAAAGCTGTACGTACCTTAAAGCAGGTGTCAGGTTACTGTGGGACTGCAAACACCACTACGCAGGACAGACAACCATTTCAAAATTAAATCCCCCACCCACTCTGCCAATAAGTAGGCAAGTATATCTGTCTGAGGTTTTCATAACTGATGTGGCCTAAAGTAAATTACACCCCTACCCCTAAGAAACTGGTATAACATCTGAAATCTTTCTTTTTAAGTGTATGGAGACCAACTGGTTTAGTTTAAATATCAGTAAATCATTTTCAGTTTGTGCACTTTCACTGAAAAAACATCTACAGAAAGTATCAAAACCCAAGAATGGATTGCTCTATTCTGCACAGGAAAACTTAATTGCCTTGTTTACTGAGCTAAGAGGATCTACTTCATACTGCCACTAATCACGTACAAAAATACAGTGGTGCTCAACACAAACTTACCTCTCCTTTTACTTGTCCTATCACCCTACCCTGTGTGGTTGCCAAGTGTTGCCTGTTTCTTTGCATACACTAAAATATACCTTAGACATAAAAACAATGTTTTTATTGATTTAATGAAAACCATATATCTCAGGAAAAGCAACAGTCTAACAAGGATATGGAAGTTTGAAGGCTGAAAATCCACAGCCATTTCAAGATGGGGGTACTGTCTCTTTCTAAACGAAGTAAGGAAAGTAGAGAATTAGCCAGGTGGAAAGAGATCACATTTGTCCTCATCTTTATGCCATGTAAGAGCTCACCTGTGTGCCTTGTGGTGGATCAACTGATAGGAAACAGCCTTCTCCAAAAAACAATCTCAGAACACAAAGAGGTAACAACAGTGTATTCTGTTACAGCAGCTAAAAAAACCCACAAGTAAACCTTCTGTCCTAAAGAAAACACAGTTTAACACATCCTCAATGAATAAAAAAGCCAGGATCAACACCTTTAGCCTAGAACTATAAAATACCTTTGGTGAGCTACCCAAAGTTTGTCTCATCATACTCAACAAAAGCTCTCTATTCCTGTCAAGCCACTTCCTTGCCTATTGTTACCTTAATTAATACAACTTGGTTAATTCTCAAACTGCTTACTGCAAAATTACAAACTGAACCAAGCTAAGTCAAAGTCTAACAAGCCCTTCTTCAATAACTGAGGCATGCAGAGCTTGAAGTTTACAGCACAAATCCACAATGAGCTGCTTCTGACTTCCTGCCTGACATGAAAAAGACCAATTCTCTGAAGGACTCTGCTTCCCATGCTGGCCATTAGCACAGGCAGTAGTAGTGCACATCACAACAGCATAAAGATGGGGAGCAACACTTTCAGTGCTCAAAGGTGAAAATTTGATCCAGATCAAATCAAAATGAAAACAAACACTAAATTTTATCATGCTTTGAAAACGCATGATCCCCAGATCACTTCCTGTTACAGCTCTTCTTACCAAGATTTTATCATTCTTATCTTCTCTTCATCTTCAGCAACACCTTGCTGGTGTACAAGTGCCACCCTCCAGTCCCCTACCTATTGTCCTTGAACAGGAGCAGGCTGCCTGAGTTCTTTTTAAGCCACTTTCTACTGTGACTGCAGAGATGCAGTGTTCAGTGCCCACCCACCCGGCTGAAAACTGACAGCTGGTTTCAGGGCACTGGCTCCCAAACATAAACAGTCCATCAGGAACTTAGACCAAAACCTGGTAAAAGGCAACAAACTTCATCCCCTCAGGATCTGGAAAGCTTAAGGATTTATGAAAGCAGCAGATTTCTACTTCCATTTCTGTCTTTTATTAACATATCCCATTCCTCCTTCTTCATGAAATTAAATACACTGCCACGCACTGCTGGCAAAAGAAAACGACACATCATTACTGCAGATTTCCAAAAACCCAGTTTAAGTCTTCAGTACAACGCTAATGAAGAAAGGTGTACCTGTTAGATAGCAAAGGATGAGGATTGTCTTAGCCGGAAAAACCTAAGACCTGATGGCTTTGAACTGAATGGTAAAGGTTAAAATTGTAATGGATATTTGCTCCACAGTTATTAATTACAGTACAAGAATGCTGTCCTTAAGCTAGAAAAAAACAGATAAATAAGTTTACATACGCATCAGATGAAAGATCCCATCACAGGCATTAATGTGAGACAAGAAGGAATTTCCTAAGCCTTGTCCAGTGTGGGCTCCTTTCACAAGGCCAGCAATATCCACCACATTCAGAAATGCTGGAATTTTGCTGAAACATAAAAATTAAATCTTTCATTACTAAAGCATATTAGCCAAAATTCTGGGCACAGAAATAAATTCAGAACATGAAAATCCAACACTTCTCTTTTTTGGAACAAGTTAAACATCACAGTATGGAATGCATAAGACAAAATTCCCCCCATTGCATGTAAAACATCCAACCTCTAAGTTCTCTGTGAATACTCACGTAAAATTAAGTAAGCTAGTTTTGAAGTGTGCAATCATACAGACAACTACACAATAATCGAGCAGGCCTGGAAGACTGAGGCACAGATACGTCATGTGTAATGCACAGTTTTCACAGGACCAAAGGGATAAGACACAAAAGGCCATAGCACACATCTAGAGCTACCATTTAGTTCAGTAAGTTATGCAACTTTCTCAGAAGACAAGGCCACTTTTTTTTTTAATACAGTGATGATTAAAACTAGCAGTGATCAGGGTTACGCAAACAATTTGGGAAAAAAGCAGATAAGTTAAGATGGTATTATAATGTAAACAGCTGTGATGTTTTCCATCATAGCAAACAGCAAAGGGTTAAGCAGACATGTACACATGACATTTTATACAGCAACAACAGAATAGCCATTAAGCTCAAATTAGCTGACAAAAACCAGAAAAAAGCTTTTAAAGTTATGGGAGTTTTATAAACTGCAAACCTTCTATCCTCCACAAATTCTCAACTTGTTTTAAAATGAACAAATAACTTAATGGGCATTACACTTTTCATGTATACACTAAACCAAATTGCTTCTCAAAATCCAGCTGAGTCAGAAAAAACCCAAGAAACCACGAAAACTTTGTGATAAGGTGTCGACTAAAAGCACCTTCATATGTTCTATGCAAATGACATCATCATGATGATGAACAGTGGCAGAGAGAACCACACTGAAATGCTGCAAATCCCTCACTTGCAAAAGACCAGAAATCCCACACCACAGTCTCAAGACGTCCAGCTTGATGGCTCCAAAATAAGCAGCTGGAACAGTAGTTCATTCCCATCAAACACTTTATTACCATTACATTTCATGAGCATTATGCTAGGAGTAATACAACAGCTCACTGTTTTACTGGCAGTAAGCACAGTGGCAAACACCCAAACCCACAGCTTTCACACCCCCAAGGAGAGGGATGCGACGCCCTGAAGCCAGAGCGGCCAGAGCTGATTTGGAAAGCGGAGAGTGTTCTGTTCTACGGTGACTGCTCTTCAACACCAGATTCAAATCCACAGATATAAATTCTGTGCTCTACCTTAAGATGCCTTTTCCAAAGGCCTACCTTTGCAGTGCTGCTCATAGACAGAAATAACCACAAAAGTGGGAAAGAGGGCTAGGGATGACCCAGCCAGTAACCTCCTAGGCAGCCCTTACAGAAACCCTCTCTGAGCACTATTACACTTCTGAAATCTTTACTGTCCACAGCCCAAACTGAGCTTTATTTTTATTAGTGTCACAACATGCTGATATACACGTTTTTTCAAATACTGAAATATATGACATGACTGCTGTCAAATCTGTAACAGCAGGCAACTCCACCAGCAGGAAAATCACCGTTCTCTTCTTCTCCCAGTGCCTGGTATGGCAGCTATAGTCCAGACAGAAAAAAATGTAGTTACAGAAATCTATGGATCATTGTCTCTGCTCAGAGCAACTGACTCAGGTAGAACAAAACACAATTTCAACTTTCTTTGGTGCTACCCCACTTTCATTCGAATATAAATAACACGTATCAGCAGATGTGCTTCCTCACTTCAAACTAACTCCCTAATTTGGGAAGAGATGATTCACTAGAATCTGTTTGAGTATGGAACATCAATTATTTCTGGAAGAGTGGTGACCAAAAGGTTTTGTTTTCAATGTTGCTCTCACATTTCCAAAGAAAAAATATTTATTTCAAGTAAAATAATTTCACAATGCAAGAAATAGACAAAATCTTTTTGTTTACCAAGGTGAAGTTCAAAGTGTCACTAAACCTGTCAGGTGTAATAAATTAGGAACTTAATGACATTTCATCTAATTAATATCTTTGTCATGTACTTAGAAGCAATTATGTAACATGATACAATAAGTTAGTTAAATTCAGGTACACAGTATATTGACTTTAAACTTCATTAGGCCCATGAAAAGAAGGGCTCATCCTTGGGAAGACAGATATTGTGTGCTGTGGAATGAAGTCAAAAGAATATGATTGTCCTACTATTTATTTTTAAACTATCAGTACACAAACTCAGAAACAGCAAATCCTTATTTAAGGCACTAACAAAAGTAACTCATGGTCTGAAGACAGAAGCCAGTAACTATTAATGCATTAATCCAGTAACTCCTTTTGCCTGACACAAACAGAACTAACATACTTCAGAAGAAACTTCGGCAACTTCCCAGTCCTTGCTTTTTGACACTCATTCAAAAGCAAGACAGAAAAATGCCACTCTTTAAAGCACTTCTCCATTGTCATTTTAAACTGTGTTTTAAGGAAAACAAAGGTGGTGTAAGAAATATTCTATGCTCCCCTCTCACCTTTCTGGTAGGATTAACTTCCTGGCCAGCCATCAGAACAATTCACACTTTCACCACAAAGATGCCACATTAGAGCAAGACAGATACCTTCATATGCAGATGGACACCCTATCAGCAGAATTAACCTCATTTGCTACACAATGGAAAGAAGACCCCAGCACATTTCTTTCACAGTTGAGTAATACAAGCAAGGGACCTTTGAAGTATGTGGGTTTCCAGAGCGCTTTCTCACCTTCACTTCGGGTACCACAAAGCTCACATTCCAAGCAAATTAAAGGTATCCTCACTGGCAGACACCTTCCCGGGTCTAAATCCCTGTTTCATCAAAGAAAGATGAATACACAGAAAAGCAGAAAAAGGCACAAGTACTTGTCTGTACTCTGAAGGACAAAGAGTAAACATTATGAATCTAAATAAACAGAGAACACTGCACAGAATGGGGAGAAAGCACCGTATATCCTGAATATGGTTTATTGAAGACTTAATTGCATTTTGCTTTTTTTTCCTCCTCCTCTAAACAAATTAATATCCATTTCTTAAGATTCGTTAGTCAGCATTAGCATAATGTCACTGAGCCTCAAACGATCATCAGGAACAGGTGGCATCAAGTGATCATTTGTACAAATCAGTGCAACACCAATCTATCATAAAGCATGTCACAAGGATTTATAATATGAAACAGAACACCAAGTCCAGAAGCATCTCTGTATTTTTAACCACAGGCCTAATCCTTGAGCAGGGATTTTTTACCTCACTTTTAAAAACAGCAGCATTGAGTTTGTGGTAGTATACTACCTTCACTGTGTGAGCAACCATGCAGCAAAGAGCACAAGACTCACTGGGCCAGACAAAGCACAGCTTTGCAGTCTTGCCGTTAGGGCATATCAGGAATAAGAAGCTTATGCATCTATAGGGTTACATATTTTGCAAGGGGTGAAGCTTATTTTTCACTAACTTACTTTCAAATTTTGTTTCAAATTTCAGTCCAAACCAGTTACTTTAATAGAAGGAGTTTCTTTACCTGACCTCTTTGCTCAGTACAGCAGTTCTGAATGGTACAATGCAACCAGTTACCTTTTTGCTTCTAAAATGTACATACATATGGTATCTGCAATTTGTTGTGCATATTTTTTTTTTCCAAAATTTGAGGGGAAGAGGCACACATTTATTTCTTGAGTTTCCACAAATAATTCCTTTGTTGAAAAAATTCACAGGCAGCACACACCTAAAGCTATGACTTCAACTGAAACATAACTGAAATGCTGTTTCTCTCCCTGGATTTTCACTCTTCTAGGTTCCCACAGTCTCTCTTCTCCAATGAAACCAAAATCCCATTAGTTTCTCTGCAGCATTTAATACAGTTTACTTAAATTTCACATCCACCAGGAAACCCTGGAAAGCAATACGACAGCTTCAACTAAATTCAAAATGCAGTTTTCCAGCAAGCCTTGATGATAACACTCATAAGACACTGACTTCTTATTAATTTCTTTAATAGTTCAAGAAATTTCTCTCAACTCAAACTCTACATGAACCTAGGTCCCACAACCAAGAAAGGCCAGATTCTTCAGTATGAAGGTAAAATGTCCAGCTCCTCTTTTCTCTTTGGTAAAGCCAAACGTGCTGCTCATCTCCTGGTTCCAGCACAAGCTCTTCTGCCTTTAAAAGCAGCTACATTAAGTCTGTTAGAAAAGAGAAATTCTTCTTCCTTCCTGAAAAGTCATACAACTTAGGTCAGAGTCATCTGTTAGCATTCACAAATGACCTGAAGTAAACGCAGCAACATAGAAAGAGAACATGTATATTGTGACAACTTCTTTGAGAGCCATCCAACTCTCAGTCTGTCCCCACTGCTATTTTTGGCTCATTTCCAAACAGTTCAGTCCCTACCTCTTCCAGGAGACTGTACTCCCTATGACAGCTCCCACAATCAATCTTGCAAGCAGTTTTGACCAATGTAAGCAAAATCCCTCACTGGGCAGTTAAAAGAATCTGCTTCCAAAGAACTAGGTACTGCAGATGAACCCTGGTCATTTCTACACAAGAATGATTTCATTAACAGCATTTTATCCATGTTACGGACAAACAAGACTTGAACCTAACGGCACACGACCCAGAAGTGAAAAATCTGCTAATTAAATTGCCCTTATATGAATTAAAACAAGGTAAGAGATTCAATGTGATTACGACACACGCTCTGTGTCCTGTACATACTAAACACCTGCATTCTCAAACTATTCAGTAAGTTATTACACCAACAAAATACAGTTAATTAAGTTCTGCCTTCTCCCATCAGGCAGAAAAGATGGCTCAAGTCACCATTACTTAAGGTTTTTCATTCACTGCTGGCAAATATGCAATGCTAGAACACGCATCACAGCCTAGCTGATTTAAGCAGCCTCAGAACAAACTGAAGAGCAGGCAAACTTAGTAACACCTAAGGAAAAATAACATTAACAACAGGATATAGTTACCAATTTTCAGTCGTTTTCTGTAAAAAAATGGAATTCTTTTACAGATGCTGATATGTTAGAGCTACATCCTGCTAAGCTATTGATCTCTCACTCTGAAACTACAGGTGGTTTCCATTTGCATAAATGTTCTTCTTAAACACAGATTAAGTCCCACATGATGTCCCTCAGAAAGTCCCACTGCTGATCTGATCTCTACAAAATGCTTTCCAGCAACTGATTACATAATTTTGACGTTAAAACTTGATCACATATCTGAGTGTGCTATCCTACAATGAGTTCAAGGGAACTTCCACTTAATACTGCAGACTTTCATGATCTAGACAGCAATGGGACTAACCCAGATTTAGTTCAGTAACCATCACTTGAGTACTAAAGATCTGAATGAATGAATTTTATCAATCTGCAATGCAAAAAACCAAATCAAAGCAATAGCAATCTGCTGACAAAAACGATAGAGATCCTGAATTATAACGGACAGTGCTAGAGTTGAAGAGGAGTAGTTGCAATTTAGATATTATCCTCCTTTGAGATAACCAAAATGGCTTCAAAATTTAAGTGTGAAAAGGACATGCCAGATAGACTAGAAATAGTCTAAGTGAAACAGAAATGTCTGTGGTTGCAATAAGCTTTGTGTTTGTGAATGCATGTGTGCAAGGCAACTCACAGGTGCAAACAAGGAATGAAACAAATACTGACAACTTTTAAAGTAGTTTGATTCACCCTCTCTTGACTCACTCCTGCTTATAACATCATGTGATTCTAAGGAAGGGAGAAAGCAGAAACATAAGACCTTAAAATCACCTTTTTTAATTAATATTTTCAGACAGGTTGATTCCTATCAGCCAGTGCAGTCTTTGGGTGTAATTACCTACAGTTAGGCTGTAGGTTAATTACTTTAGACTCACTGTGCTCCTTCCTGAGTACTTCTTTTAGTTAGTCATGTTGCTTAGAGTAAAGTAGAAAAAATGCAAATAATTGAAGTGAGGAGATTATTGGGGGACAAAATAAAACAAAGAGGAAATTGCAGTTTCCTCCACCACCTCAGTGAAAATCATTTTGAGGCTAGACTCCAGTGTCACCTGAGGCACATCTGGTCTGGCACAGAACTCTACAGCTGCAGCAATAGGCAGGAGGACATACGAGCTAAGAGTGGTGGGTACATGTACCCAGAGGCTTTCAAGCTATTTGTGAGTTAGGACACAAATCACTGTTCAAATTACATAAGTTTGATATACTTACACTAAAAATATATATTTTTAAGGTGATTAAGCAGCATTTTAATTAAATTTAGAACAAAAAATATGCAAGAAAATAGCTTAATTAAAGCTTTTATTAAGCTACTAAAATTTCTTCAGTTGCACTATACACACAGTTCTCTTTTTGTGTGAGATACTCATCACTCCTAAACACAGTATGTCCCATAAAATATTAATTGCAGTTAAACGAGTAACTGTTTCTGGCTTCCATGTCATAATTTTCATGTCAGGAGCTACTTGTTGAGACGAAAAACATCTCTTTCCCATTACAGAATTAGCAGACCTCATCCTCTGCTACCTACTTAGGATTCATAGATTAGGTGGGGGGGAAATACACCTTTCTGCTTTAGTTCCTGCTGAAGTGAATCAGGTTACAGAAAATACTCTCTCTCCAATTAGTAAAGTGAAACTAATCCAATCATTAGTCTGTAAAACCTTGCCTGAAAGTATCTGTACTAGGAGAGGAGGGGTAGGAGGACAACAAAATAAAAAAAATCAACCCTCTTCTTTCTGAAAAAGCTACATGTGGGCACAGTGCAACAAGTGAGTTCTCACTGAATATTGTATGAAATTTATTACAAATAAATAAGTAGTTTAAATACATACATTAAGTTAGTAACGTAATAAAAACAAATAACAAGCATTCAGAATTGTGTCTAAGATACTAAGATTTCTTCTTTTTCTTTAGTATCCACGGTTTCATTTACATCAAAAAGCAAGCAGTAGTAACACTAAAGCTCAAAGAAATCATCTGTATCATTTGGCAACAACATAGCAGTTTTTACTCTAAGTTCTTCGAGCCCACCTTCTGTGTACAGCCTGTATCACTCACTTATTGTCAACAGTCACATACATCCCACTGCTGCAGAAAGAAAGAAAGCACAGGTTACAAGTTCTGCCAGTGTACCTTAATCTATTAAGTACAGATTTACCTGCAGGTAATAGTCTCTAAATTGTTGCCTACGTGATTTAATTTATAAATATTTACATTTCCAATTAATACCAGTCAGCTTTCAGCATGGGCTAACAAGTAACAGCACACCAGTCTCAACCAAGCTGGAGCTCTCCTCTTTTGGAGAGAGGAATGGATCTTCAAGCAACAAACAGTACCTGAAGATCCCAACTCTTCCTCCAATGGCTCAACTCACACCAGCAGTGCCCCTGGCAATAGTCAGTCTCACGGCAGCAGAGCAATCCCAGCTCAGTGGGAGAGGCAGCAACTGCCAGCCCCGCCCTGCCCCTCTCCCCTGCCCTGGCTCACAGCAGGCACCAAGGCAAGATCACTTTGTCCTGTCATACTTTCTTTCAGTTAAGACAAAGTCACCCCTTTTTTCTTTTTCCCATCTCTCAACAATGACTACAGCTATGTGAAGGCTAAGTGTAACACATGGGAAATAAAAACCCAAATGCTTTAGATTTTGAAAGACAAAGTCTTGAGGCTAGACAAGAGTCCAATTTAAAGAGAATTCACTGTTTATAAAACATTCTGCATGCACAGATGGATTACGTCTACTAAGCCAAACAAGTAGAAAATTACCACAGAACGTATTACATAAAGATGAAGAACAAAATCAAGACTATACAGAGAAATTAAGACATTTAAATTACAATTCAGTAGCATATCTTTGTGACTACAGCCTTCTTTCCTGAGTTAGTCTCAGGCAGACAAGCACAAACAGCCCAATAAGTTACTTCAGTCTACTCTCCTACTGGATTATCACCAATCAGCTCTGCTTTATCACTGTTACAGTGAAATACAAAAATCATATAAGCAGCATAAGTGAACTCAGGAGCTATAACTATCCACTAATGCCCACATCTACGGACTTTAAGTAACGAATATCTGTAGAAAGTCAAAAGACCATTCAAATAAAAGCTGATTATCCAGCTTATTATCAAACTCAGTATATTTACTGAACACAGATTCAGAAAATATACGATTTTCATTAATATTTTAGAGTGATGAAGGGGGAGGGAGGGAAGGAGAATTTGCTAGTCAGAGAACACACATACAGGTATTTACAATCTGACCACTCCTTGCAAAGATAGATGGCCAATGGCAGGGTGAAGGGAGAGGTAATAATCTCTTTGTCACTTCAACTATTAATTTGGGAGTAACCAATCATAGCTAAGTGAGAAGAAAAAGGGATTACTGACATGGCCACAGCAGCACTAATAGTACAATTTAGAAGAAAATTGTCAACAAAACTTCAAAGCCACACCATTATCTCTGCACAGTCGACAGCCTAAAAGCTTTGTCTCTAATTCAGCAGTTTCGTTTTTAAGATCCATGCAGTAACCATCATGCTTAACACTGACTTGAGCAGGAAAAACAAGGTAACGTTGTAACAATCCACTTAAATGGCTTCATATTAATGCAATATTTAAAAACTGCACAGTAGTTACAGACGGAAACAGCTTGTTTAGACCTGAAAATTAAGTCAGAAAATGGATTCTTGATTAGCAACTAATCAATTTTTTTTAACTGTGGGTGAGATCTGGCTCTAAAACTGAGGCCCGAGATCTGAAAAAAAGCACACACGTACATGCTAGTTTGACCTATGATTCATGTACACTCACTTGATTCAAGATACCTCTGCAAGTAACTCCAAACTGAAATTAGTGAGTTACAAGTCCCTATTTAAGTTTCTGTTTTTTAGAAGTACTTAAATTTTGATGTTCAAGCAAAAAAACAAAAAAAGTTCCCACATTGAACATACTGAGCAGATTACAGACACAGTCAATAGCAAAAAAATTGATGTGACAAAATTAATACACTCGTAGACTAATGAAAGAATTGGAAGAGATGTAGTGTAGGAATACCCTTGAATATACCACAGAACAAGTAGTAGAGCCTATTAAAAGGAGAGAATATCGGGGACAAAAAAGGCTGCCCATAAAACTTATTGCCAAATAACTGAGGATGCAGGGATAATGACAGATATTTGTACAGCTCTCTAGGGCACATACAATATTCTAAATGATACATAGTATAGGGTGGAAATCTTACAAATGAGCAACCTTATGACATGTTAGGTATGTCCACTACTGTTCATTTCCCAAACCTCTTCAGAAGATCCTCCAAATCACCTCCCACCTTTCAAGGTGGGAGCAACCACCTTCAAAGACAGGAACACCAAGCACCAAATGGTGCTGAGCAATGACTGACAGCTCCTACATTTAGCATTCTCATACAATAAAGGCCATATTGGGGGCATGGGAAAGGTATAATCCAGGCAGACATAAAATTTCACATTGTAAAACAGTTGTCAATAACAAACTTCTAGACATTACACTTGCATTAAACTTTTATGAAAAGTTTTGGTTCAATAGTACTACTTCAGCTGCCTAACTGAAGAAAAATATTAAGCATTTGAGTTACCTTGGAGGTTTGTGATACTGGCATAGGAAGTCAAATCTGTCATCTGGCACAGGTACTCGACTCTCATTTGGATCGATAGTACAGAAAGGAAAATTCTCCGCTGCCGCTTGACTCTTTGTTAACACATTGAAAAATGTTGATTTCCTATAAACAAAATACACACATTCTTAAAGTAGTTCAATTCAGAAGTACTCAAAAGTACTGGATAAAACCACATCTTATTCTAACCTGAAGTGATACTGAGCTTTCCCTTTACTTCAAGAGCAGTGACCACTCCCTTGATTATAGCAGAAGACACATGTATCTGGAATGCCCCACTGAAACCCAGCAATGTTACCTCTCTTCCCTACCCTTTAAAATTACCCTAAGTACGTATATTGCACACATGTTAGCAAAAAAAAATTAAGTCAAAAGCAATGCACAGCCCTACTGGCCATTTCTCATTTTCCTCAAGTACAGTGAGACGCCCCTAAGGATGCTTGAAACTTCTCTCTGAACTAGTTTTACCACGACTCACCCATCCACAAGTGTATTGTTCCTTCAGATTTATTTACATTGTAACACAATTTCAGTATCTAAGCAATAAAAAGTCAACAATGAAAAGAGAAAAAAAGCAGCACAGAAAGCAAACCACATCAGTTAATCAATTACAAGTAATCTTTTGTGCATATAAAGATACAGTTGTACCTTACCAAACTATTTTCATCCTTGTTAAATATCAGTGGAAAAAAGCCTGCAAGTATGCTATCAGGGGAAAAAAAAGAACACTTTCCCTTAAACCAAGAGGCAGATTACTTTGTTAGCTGGCATTTATTAAACCAAAAGAGCAGTTCTTGATTTATTAACTCCCAAATCTTCTACCATAAATATTCAGGTTGTTGTGTTTTTCAGAGCTGCTCTGCATCCAGCCATCATGCTCAAATGTCACTAACAGTTTTCTTTGAAAGTCACATCATAACATAACTGAAAATGCTATTTATCCCCATTGACATGTAGTACAATGTTACAGCTAATTATTTCCTTTATGGAGTACATCTTAGCTACATCCTGAAAAATAAAATAAATTATAATGAACACATAAGAAAGCAATGCTGCCAGCTTTAAGACATGCAAAAAGGTTTATCCTCTAATTTGTTAAAGATTTAAAGTTTGAGAATGCTGAGACCTTCCCTTAATAAACAGGATACACGAATTAATACCAAAAGGATTCACGTGTATATCCTCCAGGTAATCAATTCATCTTCCTTTTCAAGCACAGCTCCTGTGAGGAGCCATAACAACTACAGATGACAAGCATGACAGAAATCAATGATTAACGTTCCAACATCTCTTCCAAACTGTCACCTAGGCTTGTCTCACTACAAACTCCGAAGAAGTTTCAAGAAAGAAAATCCTCTTCACTGCTACCGACACGGAATAATTAACCCCTTCCTGTGCACATCATCCCAAAATTTAAAAGGAATTTGTTGTGCACGTGTGCCTAAGTATTTGCATAAAAACATGCATTACACAAACACAACAGTGGAAGTAAGGAAATACAAAGGACATAGACTTTTATGAAACTCAGCAATTACTACGACACTTCCTTTCTCTGATCCCTTCCCTATTATCTTGTCCAGACTCGTACACACCTGCCTATCGCTGCCAGTTTTGCGTCGCTCCACCTGCAAGCAGCTCCAGCTAAAGATGGAAGTCCATCACTGAGCAGTAAGACTTGTGTCCCTCAGCTCGTATCCGCACCTGTCTGCCCCCAGACATCGCCTCAGGTCCCTGCCCGGCGCAGGGGCGAACGCGGGGAGAGCGAGGAGCCTCCCTGCCCGTCCCCGAACACCTACCCCACGTTCGGCAGCCCGACGATCCCGATCTTCAGGGACGTCCCGAACCTTCCGATGATCGGGTGCGACTTAACCCCGTCGCCTCCCTTTTTCGGGGGCATCTGCAAGCACAGAGGAGGGCACACTGAGCGCCCCGCGACCCCCTCGCGCACCCTCCACGCCCCGTCCCCTCCCGGCACGGCGCAGCGGCCCAGCCGGGGCCTCCGCCTCCAGAAGGCCGAGGAGAGACACCCGCGCGGCGGCGGCCGCCGAGGGCGCGGCGGCGGCCGGGGGCGGTGC
>VZRR01013231.1:677620-704733 GCA_013398015.1 Oreocharis arfaki | reverse complement strand
AGATCATCGAGTCCAACCTATGGCCAAACGCAACCTAGACCATGGTACTGAGTGCCACATCCCGTCTTTCCTTAAACACCTCCGGGGACGGTGGCTCCACCACTTCCCGGGCAGCCCATTCCAATATCTAATCACTCTTTCTGTGAAGGAATTCCTCCTAATTTCCAGCCTAAACCTCCTCTGGCACAGCTGAAGAAGACCATGTCCTCTAATCGTGTCACTGGGTGCCTGTGAGAAGAGGCTGAGCCCCACCAGGCTACAACCTCCTTCCTCGGAGTTGTCGAGTGATAAGGTCACCCCTGAGCCTCCTCCAGGCTAAGGTCCTGCTCTTCTGTTTGCCCACCCATCAATCCTGCACCAGAGCAGGAAGCACTGGTGTCTTGGTTTGAGACAAATTTGGAGGAAAAACGTCCGAAATGAACGTCCCTCTGTTAGAAGGCATATTTCAGCAGGCCCTCCCCCAACAGGTTCGCAAAGAAATTCGGAAATACCCAATGCCCAAAGAAGTGCCATGTGCTTTTTGGATTCAAATAAGCACTGATGCTTAGGCACACCACTACATTTTTGTTCATGTTTATCTAGATAAAGAGGTGTATGGTCAGGAGGAGACCCTTGTAAATATATTGTGATTTATTTATAACAATTTACATGGCAAATTAATAAAATAATCTAGGAATAGAATAGGTTATAAAGGAAAGATGAAACATTTATAATCTATGAAAAATTAATTGCAGAATGTTACAGAAGTCAGATCAGGACTCTTCAAAAAAATCAGACATTTTCTTCAACTCAGGCTCTGCTTCTCTGAACCATTAAAGATGGGCACCATCAAATGTTGCCTGTAAGAAAATTAAAGGAGAGTAGGTAGTAAAAACTATTCTTATAGCACACCCTACTTTAAATCTGTAAGATAAAATTCTCAAAATTTGAAAAACACCAGAGTGAAGGACTCAAGGTGAGAGTATCATCAGATATGTATCATCTCTATCACAGTAAAAGGAATATAATATTGAACATATTTTAAAATACTTTTTAAAATAAAGGACACTTCTACTAAGCCTAATTTGAAATTATACATAAAAAATGTCTGTTACAACTTTTCTATTTCAGTCACATGAGATTTTTGAAACAATAATACTGAGGAAGAGAACGCTGTATCTTTTCAGAGTTTTTCTATTAGTATAGTGATAATAACAGTTCTTGCTAGTATATATTTATGTAGTCTTTCTACTGTCTTAAAATCTATCACAATACACTTAAGAGGGAAAAAAAGTATATCTAATTCAGATTAAGATACAGTTACTTAGCTGTTCAATAAAGCTAATGTATTACTACACAAAACATTCAGTAATATTGAAATTAACAGAAATTATTTATAAATAAATTCAGCACAGCCCCTGAATCCTTCACATCCATAAATCATAAACCTCAGTAACGAAATGTAGTTTCCTTTTCAGGAACAAAATTAAAACATCACAGTTTTCCACCCTTATAAAGTTCAAGACACTTTACTTGTCCTGAAAGTAGCGGTTTGCAAGACTATTTCACAGCAACAGTACAGGCTGGATTTGCCTAGCTCTATTAATAAGGCTGCAAACTTTCTGAAAGACTACTTTTGGAGAGCTTTTCTGCTTCTTAAATTTTCCCACAATCCAAACATCTTGTCAGACGATTTTGTTGTCCAGTCGAGGCACAACAGCTCTCAGTAGATAAACTTTTTTATTGTCTTCTTAAAATAAAAATATTTAACTTACTGGTTTGTAAGCACAATAATATGTAAGGCATAAGTAGTTTGGTACATGAAGTAAAGGAGTGTATGAGTGTGTTTGTGTATATATACATACACAAATAATAAACCCTACTGTAGGGATAATTTTTGTTTTAGCTGTTGGGGAAAACAGCTGATCTGGAAGCGAAAAAGAAATTAAAGTCCCTGCCTACTTTTGTTGCCGTACTTCAATGTGACTACATATGGTACCAAAGCCAGCGATGTGTGTACAAAAATGTGCAAGTTTGAATATAAGTTTTTAATTTATGCTCTTCATTCAAAATGCTGTAATAATGGCCCCCTTCTCCCCTTCCCTCCCACCCCCTCCATAGAGCCTATATCTAATTTAGTGTTAGCATGGCCACTCCACTAAATGCAGATACAGGACTTCAAAGCATTTGATTCCTTCAGCTAGAAATCGACTCATGGCCATGTAACACTTCATCTTACATGCTTTTGATTTCAAGTTGCTTTTAAAGTCAAGGTTTACCTTATTTGGCTGAATGTTTCTATCCAAATCTGTCATAATGGTGAAAATCTCATTTTAAACTGGCATATGTAGTTTAAACCACAATAATCCTGACCATATTACATACAAAATGTGTTTTGTAAGTTTAACGGAAAAAACCACAAACATCTAGAAGGCAATCATCTCCATGTCAACTCTCCAACACTGAAGTACTCCACAAATACAGCTTACTGTACAGCTGGACCATGTGCAGAAGCCAAACAGCCCTGGAGCAACTCTACCTGATTAAAAACAATGTTTAAGGGCTAGTAATAAAACAGTTTGTCGTTTCTGCCACCAACACAGTCTTTGCTTTCTGCTGCCCAGAACATATATTTACAGCAAAGTCACCATTAACTGCAAAAATAAGTGGTTTTGTAGAACTGAAAGAATAAAGACAGAGCCCCTGATCCTTGCTGTGACCAGGTAATATCCAATGCAGCCCAGGGGGTGAGAAGAACACAGCTGCCTTTGCACACCCCAGCTCAGAATTACCTGGGTCTCTGCCACTCGAAGGGAGCCAGATGACTCCTAGTAATAAATACACTCGGTACTAAAAAGAAACACTACTCAAGGGCATGGTCTAAACTAAATGGTGTTCATCGAGTTCTGTGAAGTTTAAGGGTAGTCATCACACAGCTGAATTGTGCCTGAATACAATATTTTTAAACATTATATTTCATAGGGTTCAATAGTGTTTGTTCTTTCAGCTGTGGATTCAGCTGATTTCAGAGAGTCTAACCTTGCTCCATTCTTTATACATAGATATATATAATCTATATATCTATAGATAGATTCATACTCCCCCTTGCATTTTATATTTACGCATTTTCATTCTTTTGTATTGTGATAACTGCCCTTGTTTTAATGGTAACAGATTGTTAATGGAGTTAGTGCAGCTCCAAAGATGGTCAGGATCGGTGTGGTGCCATAAAGCATCTCTCTCACCCCTTTCTGCGGTATCCCAGATTTTGTCAGTCTAGAAGCATCTAGTGCTAGTGCAGAATAGTCTGATCTGTCACATACTATTAATACTTCTAGAGCATAACTCTGTATATATCAGCTGAATTTCATAACTTTAACATGGACAATATCACTAACATGCATAATGCATACTGAGATCTTCATAGTGAGAATAGTGAAAGATGAGTGTGTTTGTGAAGAGAGAAAGCCAAGAAGAGAGAGGTTCTATAGTAGGACAAATTACCACTGAATTAATAAAATTTCAGTTCAAGAATGACAGGTCTACTTTGAACATTTCAGTACCTTAGCAAAATGAGAGTACCACTATAAAATGAAAATATTTTTATGATTAATACTAATAGAAAAAGAGAAAAAAAATTAAATTGGGACTGATCATGAGGTGAGCAATACTAGGCTTTTTCTAGGCCTCCAAGCGGCTAGAACCATTCTAGCACGACCACTTTTTTTTCAACAAATAAACCATATGACATGAAAGAACTGTTAAAAGAAAATGAATGGTAGTGGTCTAAGAAAAGACGTAGATTTCACTTTATTCAGTGTTGTAGACAGTAGCACTGAATTGTGTCTTAATCAAGATGCTTGATAGTTGAACAACAAACTATGAAAAGGGAACATAAGTATTAAATACTTGTAGTGTGTTGAAGGGTATTATTGATTTACAAGTAGGGAGACTTCTGTGTCTGAATTTGGGCTATACCTGTGTACTTTAAAAAAAGAAAGCAAACACAAAATCCAAACCAGCCCACCCTGCAAGAATGCTGACTAGGAATAAAACCCACAGAAGGACTTATTCTTGAATCAGTTTTCTGCAAACTTTGAGCTATGTTCAGCAGCCTGGCAGACACTGACAGGAAAGAAACCTTAGGGAAAATAAAATTACTTTTCTATAAATGTTTCTAAATTCTACTTGTGAGGTACAAGTTTGAAGTTACCACATCAAAGGCTAAAATAATGTAAGTTTTGGCATTTAATCTAGATTTTTAACTGTGTACCGTTAAATGTCTATGCAAAAATAGTAGACTCTTGTTAGCTTTCAAAAACATTTCATCCTTCTCTTCTAAGGCACAAAAATATTTGTCATGTAACTTCTTAGGACAGATAGAATGACTTCATATGTCGAACACAGTAGAAAAATGTATAGAGAGATCTGGAGAGCTGAACTTAAAAACATGATCTCAGAAAAAAAGCCACACACCTCATTCTGGATCTAATGCAGATTGAGCAGTTATATTCTAGCCTGATAAGATACATTCTCTTTTGATGGAAGAAAAAAATGAGATACCTAATAACCTACGTTAGTTAGGTGATAATGATACATTTTATACACCACATATTTGCAAAATTACTGTAAAATGAAAACCAAACAAAATATTGAAGGACATCATGCAGCAATTCTGGAAGTCTTTTAAATTTTTTCCATATTATATTTATTCTACTTCTTAACTCAGATTGTAGAGTATTTTATAACCTGAAAAGTTCAGATAAAATGGATTAACAATAGTCATCCACATTTCTAGAGGCCTAGAAAAAGAGTTACTTGTGGGAAATAGTTAGGACACTATTTGCAAAATAGCAAAGAATTCTTTACACTCTGGAAAATCTGCAATCTTTACCAGGTCACCCAGAGTGCTCACAAAAATTTCCTGTATGGCTGGATGTGGAGCCTGGTGCACAGAAGGGGGGTGGGACACGTTCCTCTGGGCTCATGACTGAAAGCCCCAAAGCCTATCACCCCTACACACACACAGAGATGGTAATGAGGTCACAGACTACACCTTCGAGATGGGATTGCATAGGAACATTTCAAGAGTTTACCACTGCAGTCAGCTCGTTTTTCCTCATGAAGGTATACTGTTTAGCATGAACAAATGAGTGTGTACCTCAGTCCAATTCAGAAACACTGCACTCCTAGAGAAGGTGGGGTGACAGTTTCTGTTCTACATTAGGATTACAGTGACCTCTGTAAATACAATGGAGATTTATTCTGTACAATGCTTCAGTTTACATGTAAATACTAATGGCAGACTGCTGATATTGCATTCTTGTGGTTAAAATAAGAATCCAATAATTTCTCCCTTATAACTCAGCTACTATGTTACAAAAATCCAATAGAAATCAATTTAAAACTCGGATCACATATATATTATTTTTCTTTAATTTCATGGTGGTGTTCTTATTTACAAGAAAAAGTTGCAATGCAGTTATGCCTCACTTGTGCGTTCAGGAGAGGACCTCTTAGCTAGTTTGTAATTTCGTAATTCTCTATTCAGAAAAGCTTAGAAGCTCAGCAAAGCTTCACTCAACACCAATGTTTTCACCATAATTTAGTTATAAAATTGTTCCTAACTTTCTGTTCTCAACTGTGCAGTACTCTCACCTGTAAACGTGGGATTTGCCATATTTTAACTTAGGAAACAACTTGTATATGCACACCATTGGTGGTGCCAGCATAAACCAAGAATCCACAGGAATTGCAGAGACCCTGGCAGTCCTCATTTCTAAAGGTGCCTTGTCACAGTTGCCTTGCACCCACCATCATCTGGCAACAGCTGTTCAGGTGCCAATGCTCCTGATACAAACCTGTTTAGCAGTCAGCTTCCCAGTGTATCCCATGCCCTGTTGTCCTAACGGAGAGTTACATTCATGTCAGTATCAGGAAGAGATCACTGTCCTGCCCTGCTAGTTGCTGGTCTGGAGGATGCACACAGCAGGACAGGACTGGGCATGCCAGAAGTGCTTGCTGAGCAGCCAAAACTTGAGAACACCGCTGCAGATGAGTTCTGGAAAGACAATGAAATCCTATTCCCAAACGCTAAGAAATTACTCATCAAGTGGTGAAGATTACTATCACCATGTTAAGAAATAACACATGATTATAGAAATTCTGTTGCCTCACAAGTGTAATATTTTTGTGGGTGCAACCAAAGGTTGACTTAAGCATGAATGCTTGGACACAGATTTCACTAGGGATTTCAGAACCCAAACAAATTCTGGAAAGGGATTTTCAGCCAGAGTTTAACTACTGGCTGCCACTATGTAATTCCTGCCCCACTGAAGAAACACAAGAGCATGGCCTACCACAAATAACTATTTTCAGCCAAACCTAATCTACATATTTTTTTACACTTATTCCAGTATTTTTATCCTAGTCTCCCTTTTAAACCAAAACTTTGCCTTACAAAGTATTTTTATTCCTCTCAATAGCTTCATTTAGATTCTCACATCTTTACTACAATGTAAAAGAAAGGTTTGTGCATTGGCAGCAAGTGCATTGAGGACCCTAAAGTGGGGAAGAACTACTGCTGACCAGCTGCGGGAAGGCACGGAAATAACATCAGTGACCTGCTATGAGAAGAAAGACGTGGCGACTCTTGTGACAGATCAAAAAACCTTTATTAGTTTAATTTTTTACGTAAGTGAAACAGATTGATTGTATCTCTCTCTTTGTGACACTGAAACTTTGCCTGTCACAACGAACGTTCATAGGGAAGAGCAATCTTTACCAGAAAAGGTACTCACCTGCTCTGCTCTTGCGCTAAAGATTTTACAATATTTGACATGCCAGCCACAATTTACAGGACTCCTGACAACATCATCCAAGAAATTACACATTTGTGTTGGTCTTTTTTAGAAATCAGGTTTTTAAAGTGTGACCCCTTGTTTCTAACCATAGGCTATCTGACAAGAAGTGAATACAGTTGTCAGCGGTGGGGCAAATATTTAACGTCAAGAATGTGAGAACCTCTGAAAGCCCCATGGCCTGTACTCATGGCTGTCTAATACGAGTGGGCAGCTTAAGTAATTTAGGGAGAAAAGTTTATTTCCTGACTGCACAAGAGCTTTGACTGTCAAGTTACCTCTAACAGTTATTCTTTTTTTACTTCAAGGCGGACAGTAATATTTTCTTGCACATTATATAAAATTAAAGTAGAACATATTATTAAGGATTTGAGGTGTCTAGCTTTTTTAGACTGCTTTAAAAAAAAGAGTCAAAGACTGCTACTTTAAGTTATACAAGATCCCTTTAAGATATTTGTAGGACATTGGACACAAGAAAATACTCTTCTCTGCTTATTTTCCTACATATCTCTTCTATGAACCATCCTTTTATAATAAATGTGGGTGCTGATAAATCTTAAAAAAGAACTACAGAAATATTAATTACGTTGTGATTGTTTATCATTTTTCCTATAATAACATCTTTTGTGTATTCTGTTCGTTTTTGGGAAGGTCTTATGATCTAATCTCCAACCTATTTAAAAGAAAATGCTTTGTGTGCCATTTTGTACTCATGGTCATTTGGAGTTCTATTTCAGTTTCATTAATATTGATGGAACTTGTCTCTGCACTCATTCTCAGCAGATTCTTTGAAATTAATCTTCAGCATTTACTGTGATTTGTTTCTGTTTTCTGCTTCATCCCTGAATCCAGCTCTTCTCTAGTTAATTTTGTTTTCTTTATTTTTATCCACTTGCTATGACAGTTCTACTACTTGTGCTACTGTGGTGTGTCAGTCCCTTTATGGGATCCCTGTTTCGTCTCTGCCTTTCACTGTGATTTTCCATCATTATGGACCTCTTGAATAAAAATGTAGCCCTTGTTTCTGACAAAGTCCATGTTCCTTTTCTTTCTGTGTGATTTTCCATCATTATGGTTCTTAAATTTCTTGAATAATGATATATACTATGAACAAATGCATGAAGCAGTAATGGCTTCATCAGTGTTTTCTAAAATATATCTGCAGCCTTCAGAGCATACAGTGCTACAGCAGAGTCTGTGCCATGTTTGTACAAGCATGATTTTTAAAGTATATTTTGTAGCCTATTGATGACTATGCTGCTGTGCATTAATAATTTGCCTTCTTTCAAACATTATCTATTTTTCAGGATAGTGGTTTCAAAGAGATATTGAAGTTGAGGAATAAGTATTAGCACGGAACATCTTTTTTTAAAATGGTAAAAACATAAACCCTTCGTAATGTTTACAGCAATACCCGTATTTTGTGGGACTAAGGAAAGCCTTGTTAGGCCTTTTACATGAAGGATGAAGGATGTATGAACAGATTTTGGAGTTCTTATTAAAACAAGTCAACATTTTAATTTGAAGCAGCATATCATAATAAACAAGTAATCAGAATAAATGTTTTTAAAATATATCTGCAAAAACATGAAAAAAGTTGTACTACGGTACTAATTAGTTACATTTGAGTTATTTCAAATACATGATGAAAAGCAAAAGTGTAAAAACATTTAAAGTTAAACATCAGTTCACCAATTTGAACAATGGAAATCTTTAATATGACATAATATAAGTTGGTGTAAAAGTAGGGATCAAAATATTATAAAATATTTCCTACCTCATTTGATAGTAGTGGCACAGTAACTTAGTCTACAAAGTGCTTTAGTGGTTTCAAAGGAGGAAAAATGTTAATTACAAAACACTAACAAAGTATGTCAATGATTTCAGCATTACTTTTTTTTTTTAGCGTGCTCTGTAAAATTATATCCATTAGGGTTTCGTTTTGGATAACAGATGGAAAGCTTACAGATCTAGAGAGGCTTGCAAAAGTAAACCATTATTTCCAAAAACATTTATAATGGTATTTACAATTGGCTACAGTCTCTCCCACCAAAATAAATGAGTCTTGTGGTATTAATTAGAGAAAACTTGGTTCCTACGTGTCCTGTTTCCTTCCATTTGAAATACAAGTATCAAAATTCCTTGAAGTTCTAGGAGGAAGCCAAATGTGAAATGCCTCAATTGATGGCTCCAGCTCACCACCCAGGGGCTGAAAACACTGTCCCCTTCTCACCAGGGCAGCTGGTGGCCTAGAGCCGGTGAGCTACCCTCAGAATTCCAACCAGGCACAAAGGGTGTCAGCAAGACCAGTGGGAACAACTTCCCTGTAATACCCAAGCAAAAAAAGCAAAGCAGCTTTGGCAACAGCAGCCAAGATTAGCCACAAATCATTCACTGCCAGAAAAATCAGTAGTGACAAAACAGGTGTGTGGTCGAGCCAGGTAGCCAAGTGAAAATAGACTGGAGATCAGATCACATGATCTTCACAAAAGGTCACAGAACTAGGGGCTGGCACACCTACAACCTCACACCTGAGTGCAAACATAGCTCTCAAGCACAGACAAGAAGTCCCCAGCAAGACTCTCTCTCACAAGTCTGTTCACAGCACCTGATCCCAGGTGGATCCCAGTCCTGCCCTGAGAACAGACAGCCAAGCTCCTCAGCAAGTGGAAAAGGGTTGTCATCCATTTATGCTTCACTTGGGGTCCTGACTCAAGCAGCTTTCAATAATTGACACTCCTTACCTTGGTGCCTTGATACAGCTAAGAACGCTTTTATGTCCTTCTCAGTTTATCTTCCAAAGAATCAGTGACTGTTTAACAACGTTTGTATTAATGATTTCTTCTTACTCCATTCCTTTACAATGTAAGCATGGTGCCTCAGTGACAGCTATTTAGTTGCACTGCTGGTTCAGAGAAAAGCCTTGGGAAGATCGCTAATTTATGATATGTATCTGCCAAATGATGATCCCACTTCAATTTTCTTCCCTCACAGTGTTTTGTAGATTGGAATGTGTAGGTAGGTGGCCAAGTTTGAATAGCTGTGTTATGTTAGTTCAGTAACAATGAAGTGTCATTATTTTTGGCTAATGTTAATGTGTAACTGCTGTATGGCCTGACAGATGCATCTGAAACATTTACAGATTCTGGAAAAGAAATCTACAGTCACTCACAGAGCTGTCTCCAACCATTCTAATGAGAAGATGAGATTGTTTGCAGCACAAAGTGGGAGAAGACTTAATAGAATCAGTCACAGTTTTAGTGGTACCTCTGCTTCAGTAACCAATTTATGTCAATTTATACCCAATTTTCTTAAGTAGATGGTTGAGAATAGTATTACTATTTTTTTTATCTTCCAGGTAAAAGGTACTTCTCTTTTCATTTCTGTTAAGTCAAATCTGGGATAAGTTATGAAGTCATTTCTCAAATGCAAGTTTCAATTCATCATCAAATAATAACTTGAATGGTTGCTTCTCTTTTCTTAACTCTTAGACTGGAAACATACTTGCCCTTTCTGAATCTGCAAGTTCCAGTCCTCATCATTCTTTGGTTCAGAGTAGTACTAGCAAAAACAGTATGTGACTACTGTCCCTATCAACCTCAATTCCTATTACAGAAAACAAAAGTTATAAAATGTTTCAATGTATCCAAAGTTGTTTTTCCTAATTCCCCAATTTAAGAATGTCGTGATGACATTCTTAATTTTGCTACGCAAAGAGATAAACCATGTCTTGTTTTCAAAGCGAAAGAACAATTAAAATACACAGAAAATAGAAATATTCACACTGTAAAAAATAAGCTAAAAATGAAGAAAACATATTTCAGAACAAAAACAGGGACTCAAACATTCATTTCATGTTTCACTGAATAAAAATCCAGATGACTTCAAAGATGAATCTGAAATAAAGTTAACCATTTTCACTGCAATTATCTGTGATACTTCTCATGTTGGCTAATGTTTGCTGCACAATCCCAGCAGAAACATGGGCTACTTTTAAAGACATTCAACAATCAAGGAAGATTCTGAGTCACTGAAAGTCCACCCAACACAAACCTCAATACACTTACCAATTCAGACATCCTCATAGGAAACCACTAATCATACTTTGCCTATATCTTCTGCATATTTTTGAGTTATTCATGTGTGGCAACACAGGAAACATCTTATCGGTTCACTTTCAGTCTCACAGGTCACATATTCAAGGGAATTAGCAACAGCAGCAGCAACATTTGAGAACTCACCTATCTGCAAGGCAGGGTGAGAACTCCTATTGATTCGGGCGATCTGAAGTCTCTCCTGTTATTTCTTCCGTAATTTCTGTGGGGTTTTTGTTCAGTGCTTGGTGCCTCACTGGATTTCAATGAGACTGAAATACCATTTGCCTCAGGAGTCTTTTGAGCTTAAGATTCCCACTTCTCTGGAGAGGTGTACTGTGAAGTACAAAATGCCTAAGAACAGCATTCAGTCAGGAAAAAGATGACGGTCGCCAGTGCCTGTATTCACCTCACTGCTGTGATAACACAGGGGGGGAAATGACCTCCACAGAACTGCAGCTATGTCTGCTGTCAGACTGACAGCTGTGCTAGCCACAAAACTATCTTTAAGAGACAGATTTAATAAAGAGAACATGTTGTTCATATCATATACAAATCCCAGCCACCTCCCCAGTCTGTACCTGAAAGTATGAACGGCAGAGTAATCATGATGCACTGTCCACTTCCCAAAGCTAGGAGAGGAATAAGGCAATTAAACACAATTGGTCTCTTACCTAGCCTTATTACACTTAGCACCTGCCTGAGTGGCTTCTGCCAGCTGAGGAACATCAAGCTCTCTTAGAAACACCCAAGCAAGGGCTTTCAGGAAACAGGCAAAGTTCAAGAGATCTTTGGCCTAGAAAAGAAAACCTAGGAAGCTCCTCTAGCGTTTCAGGAAACTACAAAATTAGGGAAAACCATTAATTGCACAAGTGATGTTCTGTGGATGAACTTGGTTTTTCTGAAAATTTCCAGAGATTCCTTTAGAAATTATCAGCAGCCTGTGAATCACAAACAGTGCCTGGGACATGTTATGTCCAACAGCATAACATGAACAAATGCAATCATTACATTTACCAAATAAATATTTTCTGGTTGGACTTTTTTCTTTCTTCAGAAGTCAGATTCATATCAATACTATACTATCAATACTAACATAGTATTTTATGCAATGCACTGAGTTTATAAATTAATTTCAAAAGTAATTTCACTTCTTTTCTCTACTTAAAGTCAAATAAATATATATGCAGTCTATATTCAACTATCACAGAACTCAAAAATCCCTCAGAGCTGTGACTCCAACTTGAAAATAATAAGCACATGTAGCATTTTGAAGGAGGAAAGAAAGGTAAACCAATTACTTAATTTTTGATTTCTGATATCTCTAAGGAGAGCTGATAACTCCTCTTTAAAAATTTCTGCCTTCAATTAATTTGTAAATAGGCCTGGCTGCAGCTACAAGTGGGATGCAGAAGCTACAGGATACCAAAGCCACTCCCATAACATTTAAGTGAGGGTGTACATCAAACCAGGAGATTTACAGTAATCCCCTGCTATTAGACACACTTTTCTTGAAAGTGTGAGTTCCCCTATTAGCTACTCAGCAGGGGACTCCATTTACCCTGCAAGTGGTCTGAGGCATGCAAAATGTTTAAATTTTGAGAGAATCACAAACAGCAATATCTCCAGAGCACAAAACATGACCTATTTTTTTTAATTGCTCACAAAACAAGACACGTCCAAAGTGACATGGATACAAATAGCTTAACTTGAACATGCCCAGAACCAGCTCTGTAACTCACACACCGTGAGGATTTGGTTGTGAAGCCTCATCTACAATCCATCAGGTGAAAATCCAATGCCTCAGTATCTCAGAGACCAGTCTTTCTGGAAAGATGAAATTGGAACAAGAAGGCTGCCTCAGACTTTGATTAGCCTTTCCCTACATGACAAAGAGCTCACCAGTAAAAGCATTTTGTCAGCAACTTCAGTACTGCAGTTTTAAATTTCTGTAATTCCTGAAGACTGCATGAGTTAAGCACTTTGAAAATACCTGATATTTTAATGGTTTTAGGGTTTTCCTCCTTTTTCAGTATGTACCTTTCAGCATTCTTGACTGAAGAAATGCCAGTCTACTTAGCTTTGAAATTTGAAATTGCAATAGACTGTGAGCTGTGGTAGGTATGTGCATCAACAGATTGGAAATTCACCCAGGGAAACTATTTAGGAAAAGAAAACCTAACTAAAATGTATTTGTGCTTAAGAATTCTAAGAGATCATCTTCTGTTTAGCTGAGATTAAAGATGGTAATCTACAGTCTCAAAACCCTAACTCACAAAGATTTGTCATATTCCTACTTATTAAAATGTCCTTTTAAAATCTTTATTAAACTATATCTGTGGTGGGGTGAATGAACACTAAAAAAGAAGTTCTGTAATGATGCTGAAGTCAGATTCCAGTCATTAGATAATAATTTGGCTGTAAGACTCTTACTCATTATTTACATTTTAGTTTTGTAACATTTAGCTTCAACTCTTCTGAAAGAGATTAAATGGAGACTATTTTTAATGTTGATTCCAACAACTGCAAAATAATCCTTGAGATTTACTAATACCAATCCACAATTACACAATTTGCAAATGTGGGCTAGACATAATTAGTAGGGCTTGCTGAATGAGCTCTTTTCTTCACATTTTTAAGATTCATGCCTACATTGATCTGAAGACTGAATAACTTTAGTTTCATTGTCCATTTTACATAGTGCACTGCTGAAAGCATATTCATATTGCAACCACTTCCCATCACAGAGAACTGCATTTGGAAGTATTTCCTTCAAACCAATAGATCAAATGCAAAACTGCTCAGAAATGTAAGTTATGAATCTTTTCCACTGTATATCTCTGTGGCTACCCACTACTTCCAACCATTAAAAACAACAAAGAAATGCTGGCATCAGTAAGAATTACAGGTACACTTCATCTTCCAACAGTGTTATGTCTGGACAGTTGCAGCATTGCAATGGCATGGTAATTGCAACTTGCATATTCTCATGTTAATGTATTCACATCAAATAGTTACTCAATTTGCATTTTGCTCCTGTAATTAATTAAAAAAAAAAACAAAAAAAAAACCCCCAAAGACAAAAACACACAATGCTTCTGGCTTTTTTAAAATCCTTTTTGTCATATCCCAAAATAGAAATAAAAGTTACAAAATTTTTCTGGTTTAGAATTTAAAAGGTATATATGCAAATGGGGTATAAATGTATGAGGCCAGAGTTGGGTAGGTCTTTTCTCCTTTCCACTTAGTAAAATAAATACTTGTATACAAACATCAGATCTCACTGTAGAGCTAACATATATAGCTAATACATAATTACTATGGATTAGATGCGATCCTAATCTAGTAGTAATGAGGGTATAAATGAGGTGGGATTTTTAAGTTAACACCTCAGTGTAGGCCAGTACAGCAACTCTTAACATTAGTTCAAGTCCTGTCATAGGAAAGACTCCAAATATAGTAGTGCTTTGCTTCCTCAGACAGAGTAAAACTTCTTTTGGCAGAGTACTCTTTTATGATTAAAGTCCCAACATTGAGAAGAGTATGAAACTCTATAGGAATTTAACTACAGTGAAAGGTTCTGAGGCCCTAAGACTGATTTCAGTGTGAGCATTGCTCTTCAAGACTGTTACACTCAAGTAGATTCTCTGAGTTTTATTATTCACATATTACTATATTAAGAAATTAGGCTAATATTCCGAAATTGTTCTCTGCTGAGAAGTCAATGTTAACCAAACCCAGGGTTCTGCAGAGTCAAACAGTATGTACATTTAAAAAACAAAGCAACAGTATCCCCAACTCCCTATTCTGCTGAAGGAACATCTTCAACCATGAATTTAGAGGAAAAGTTCTGGCATAAGTAGAGACAACAGTTTAATATATTCCTAAACAATAGTTTAATTTGCTTCGTATAACTATTTCCCTCCTGCTCAGATATTGGTATGCCCCCATTCCCATTCTCCTAACCATGTGGAACACATACTCTTCTGCCACATGTTAGATTTCAAACTTTATATTATTTAAATACCGTGACACTGTATGTTATTAATCAAAATCTCAATATTTTGGAGCTGTTTGTTAAACAATTTTCTAGCATCAAAACCTTAAAAAATCACAATCTGAGGCACTCAGCTGCCTTGAAGATTTCTTCAGAGAACACTTCAAAGAGGAAGTTTTTGTAGAGGTCACTTAACTATATTCAACCCTATAAATACAAAGAAACATTTTTTGTTTTAAAAATTGGGAAAAAAATCTTATGTAATTGTTTTAAATAGTTGGACTATTTAAAAAGTCATGTTAAAATAGTTAAGTTCTGTGATGAGACTTGTCTTATAACTTTTGACGTGCATAAGTTATAAAGCATGCCTATTATTAATTTCAGGAATAGTTTTAGATACCTACACTGAATTAAACTGTCACAGTTGATGTAATTATTAAGTAAGATTATAGACCATACTCAGAAGTTCAAATAGTGCCCATTTCAAAAGTCCTCTCAGTAGTTATGAGCCCAAGAGCAGCCTACCATGACTGGTCACACTCCTGGAGCAGGGTATGAAAGCTCTTTTTGTTTAAAGCTTGTCTTCTTGATCCTAGTTACAGCAGGGTGGTGTGAATGCAAGAGACTTTTGTTGTTAATAAATTTAATGCAGCCCATTAATACTTTTTACATGCACACACAACCAATACAGAGCATAAAAGAGGAGCATGTAGTACTTGTCACTTGATTTCAAAACTTCAGATTTGTTACCTGTATGAAATGATCTCAGGCCGAGTAACCTCACTTCAGCAAAGCAAATCTAATGGACAGTGTGTGGATGAACATTCTTAACATTGTCAATCAAATTGCAGACGTCTGTAGTGCCACTTTCACCTTTTTATGTCAAATCATGTGTGGTCAACATGTGTTAGTTAAACGTGATACAGTTCTGTTGCTAAACCAGAAACTCCAGCAGACAGACTAATGCTGGACTTGTTGCATTCATAAAACTGGAACTAGCGTTCCTAAAAGTGGAAATACATCCATGTGTGTGTGTTTTTAAATACACTGAAATGTGGAGGGAAATAATTTACTCACAGAAATATTTTCAGCTACACATTGGAAAAAATAATCGGAACTTCACCCTACCTATTCAGAATTTTAAACAGAGCCACAGGATTTGTGATGCTGTTTTCAACACTGCTGTCTTCAGGTTCACTAAAACGTTTTGTACCTCCACAAACTAAACAGAAGATTTGATGTTGTGCCACTAGGCTCATTGGAGCCTTATGACCAGATAACCACTTTGTTTCGCAATGTCATTTACACCTGTACAAATGTGGAATGTCCTCTCTGGAATTAATTTAAACTACTCTTGTGAATGTAGATTTACATAAAAGAGTACAGAAATTAAAGTACACAGTTTAGCAACACTTTTTTACTTTTAAAGATTTTTAAATATTCTTTTCAGCTAGTACAAAGAAAACACAGGCACACACATATGCACACATGTGGATGTACCTGTACAGTTGCACACCTTCTCTAGAAAAGTAGTGTGCCCTATGGGCTGGCTAGCTGCTACTCATTTTGATCCAGGTAATTAATATGGAAATAACATACAGTAATATTTTCTCCTCCTCTGAGAAATTTTATATAGCATTCAAGTATTTCATGGAACCTTCTCTTATTCTGTATTAAATGCTTAAAAAAAGATTCAAACAACTTACACTAAAATACAGTTCTAGCTGATTATAAAATAAAAAATCTGATTATGATATAAGCCTTGCAAAAATAAATAGTTTTGTCTCTGTTTCCAGAAACAAGATGGTATTAGCAGAGAAATTATTAAATATAATAATCTGGACATGTTTGTCACATTCAAGTGTGTGGAGGGGCTAGAAGAGTGATTATTTCTTAGTCATGCAAACTACTTGAACCCAAAATAAAATTGCCAGTGTTGCTGGGGCAGCATCAATGTTTAAAAGTGGATTCCTTTTCTTTCACTCTTTCCAATGGTTTCTACTTCTGTTTGATAGAGATAAAACCCTTTCATCTACAGCATTTACATTAAGAATTAGCAAAATATATGCTATAGAATTGGAGAAAAATACTGGCCTCCTAAAGGATCTTTACTTCCTTTCTCCCTCCTTCTCCTTTTCTTTTTTTTAAGGTCTGTCTCTTGGTGTTTGGTACACTACTGCTATGTTATAGGAGAATCTTTACAGTTCAGTCTGAGATAGTTTTTCAGGGGTGGGTCACATTCTGCTGACAGGTATCATGCGCCTTGTCTTCTAGCAAATGATCAGTTTGGAATCTCATCCTAACTGATATTTGCTCTTTGGGGATGGATGAAAAACCACAATGTGTTCTATAAAGCTCAAATTGGCCTTATCAAACAAAACATCTGCTAGATGTGTGAGTGACTTGTGACAGCAGGAGACATCAGCACTGGCCTCTCCAACAGAAGACAGTGCTATTAATGGAAGCTATTATGGAACAACTCTGGCAAGAATTTTTTTTTCCAAACAGCTAAAAAAATTTAAAGAAAAAATACGTTGTTATGGTTACAGCTATTTGAAAAATACTGTAACAATAGGCAATTTAATATCAAACTACCAAGCTGTTAGTTTGACTATTTGGTTTTCTTTTTAAGCAGTTTATTTACAGAAATCCCTCCCTTTCCCTTATGCAGTGACACGTGTGAGTGTGCAGACACTCACACTTGTAAGAAAGGTAAGGCACCATCTGCAAACAATTAGTGTTTGTAAAATTTCGGTCTTGGAGCTGCAAAATTCCAGGTATTGCAGGTTTTTGCACACCATTAGAACATCCGGTTTTACATGGGCTCAGTCCATGCTTCACATGGCAGTAAACCACATTTTGTAGCATCTCCAGTATGCACTTCTGGCACAAAGAGGTGTTCCTGTGCTCCTGTTGCTTCATGGAACGTGGCTAGTCAATTTGTGGGTACCACAGCTACTCCCTGGAAAAATGCAGTATCGCATCTTTCTGTTCTGGAAATCAGCACTCCCCCCACTGCTGGGAAAAGAGGGTTCCAAAACAGTTTTTGGAGTTAAAGCATCATGCAACATGTCCTTCCAGAGCCTGCAATTGTATTTTACAGTCTACACCTTTTTAGAAAATTTCCTCTGAACAAGCACAAGTTTCTGTGTGCACTAACTTCAACGTCTTACTTTAAACAGGAGCATGTAATCCTCACTCAGATAAAGTCTCTTTTGAAGTTAGTGCATAACATTTTGGGTACTGGCTGAAAGGTCTTGCTACTTGATTTTACATACTGATGTATGTACAGGGATAATAGGAAAGAGCTGGAGGACACCGCCCGCTCTTCCTCTTAGAGCTGTGCTTTCAGCCAGGATGTTTACAAAAAACCAGACAAACAGGACACACTTTTGTACATGTCTCAGGTGAACAAACCTTGGAACTTTGCTAAATTCCCTCCAAAATACATAATGGAGGATCAAGTTACACTGTGTTAAGTACTGCACGAGAATTGTGATCATCCTATTTCTTAATATGGAGATGAGATTTTAGAAATGTGAAACTTGCATTTTGTTTCACTGCTTTCAATCCCTCTGAGGTGTATAATGGTCTGCCCCTACAGAAAATCACATTTCAATTAGAGCAACTAGCACGCTTTATCTAAAAAGATTACAAATAGAGGGGTGTAGTGATAGAGATTTTGGCTTCTATTTGTTTTGCCGTAACTGGGAATTTTGCAGTCATGTTGTTTTCTAAATAGACAAATATCTTTATTGTCAATATAAAAATTTAGTTATGTTCATGTGCAGTAAAAACCATGAGAAATATTAGATAACAAAAATCCACTACAGCTTATTTTGCATCATTTTGCAAAAGAGAAAGTGAGTTACTTTTTCTCAGTGACAAGCCAAATTCAGCAACAATGTGCTCTATAGGTCCCACTGACACTCATCTGCATACACGGGAATGCATTTGGAAACTGAGTGCAAGTGGTGGTATTTTCTAACCTCCCTCCCAAAATCCCTTGAGCATTTCAGACATTCCACTCAAAATTATTTTTTAATGTGGGACCTACTTACCACATTTGTTTTACATTACAAAATTCCGTATAGGTTGTTTACATATGGAAAAGTCAGTGGAGAGAGATTTCTGTAACTGTTCAGAAAGAAAGACTGCAACGTTACTGTAACAAGGACAATTACGGACAGACACAGGTAATAGCTGTTTAGAAAATGTTAGGACCATTATCGTGGATAATAGACATTCTTTTCTTAGCATTGCCCTTGCCCAAGTTTAATTTTCCATTGGTAGTGTCCACCTAGATTGCTTAAGACAGCTGTAGTCTTCTCATTTACATTAAGGTAACAAAAAGTTGACTGCTGAGTTGTCCCAGGTGGAGTTCATCTGTACAAAGGTCTGAAACTATGAGGGAATACCTAAAATGTCAGATATGTCCAGTATCTAGAGCTGCAGCAAATTATCACCTCTTCCAGGTCACAAAGGTCAAAATAATTTCCAGCTCTATTTTTCTAAAAGCCATTTTCATTTAATCTGTCCTTTACAAATGGTAAATTTAATGAGAACTTCAGGAATAATTCAAACTAAAATTAAGAAAAAATACCTTGATATATATGTGTTCAATTCAAATATATTTTAGTAAGCAACAACGTGGCCACTATTAAACTGGTTCTCAAATCCTATTGAAATAATAAGTATGCTCGCAAAGGAAACCTGCTTTCTTTTAAAAGTGACTGCATGCATTATTCCGGCGTCTTCCGATAATAGCACATTTAATACCGAGGCTAAGATGCAATCAATCTTTTTTGTTGGAAGGAGGTGTTACATTGTACCCGTCTGCTTATACTCACCTAGGAGTTCCAAACCACTAAATTAATCCAGCCTGAAGTTCAGGAGGGCTGCTGCTGGCTTGGCCTCCACTGTATTCTTCTTGCTGGCTTTGTGGAGCAGTGGGGAGCAAACCAGGTGAGAGAGGGAGCAGGGGAAAGGAAGAGGTCTGTCTCTAAGGAGACACTGAATTAGACTGGAGTGAATAGCTGATGTCCTCTGTAATTATACACACATTGAACCCTTTATAGTTGACTTAAGTTACTTCAAACTGCATTGGTCTGGCCCTCCATACTGATTAAAAGCAGCATCTATTTACCTTAACAATAAATGTGGAGATTAGTAAAAATTCACTTGATCACAATAAGAAGACAGCTAATTAAAGGGCAATGCAAGCCAGATTGGAATGCAAAGGCCTGAAACAGCATATTAGGAAGCATAGGCTGCTTTTGTGTATGTGTAGCTAAGGATTGCAGAAACCCCTTCAAGTAGGCTGTTTTTGTAGCAATACTTAAAGTAGAGGAAGGCCAGAACACGTCCTGAGGAGATTGGCCCAGCAACTCTCCTGGGCAAAGTGACAAATACAAAGCTTTGGAAAAGGAAAAAGGCTTTAAAACACAATGTGACTAAACGGACAATCTCTACAAAATCTTTGAAAGAGGCCTCCATATCTTTTATTCTTCTTTGATGTCTCCTCCAGGGTAAAGAACAAGTTTAAGGTAAGCAGGACACACTGCTGATTCTATGGGTTAAGCTCTCAATAGCCTTGGGTCTACAAGAAAGGGAAGAACTGGGTTTAGTGCGTGACAGACTCAACAGAAATGTTCTTCTCTCAACATAAACACTCTTCTTGATGTGGGATCTCCTTTGGGGAAGGGGGAGGACAGCTCATATTCCTATTGGAACTATCATTTGGTTTTACATGGTTGATATTGTGTTTTACTAATCTCTTTCTAGCAAGAAAGCAAGCAGCTGATAACTAAATAAGTGAATAGTATCAATCCCATACGGACAGCTTGGAAAATCAGGAATGGCTGTATCCATGTTTCGTAGCAAAGGAGTTGTATCTCTTGATAGAACTTGACACCCATCCCTTGTTTCTTTTCTTTGCACTGATACCGAGGAGCTCTAAGCTTACATCCTTGCAGAAAATTATGGGATAAAACAGTGACTTTTGACAAGCATTGCAGCAATTTCCAGAGACCAAATTGTTGCTGAAACACAAATAATAATTGGAATCTTAAATTAATAACATTCTCTCTCGTATGATATTAAAAAATAAATTTTCAGCTGAACCAAGACTTACAGATGTTTTGGCTTTTTTCTAACAAACACTGTCACCAGTTACACTGGTCCCATTAAAGTCACATTTTAAAGAATGGCTTAGTTACTTCACGTGTGGGGGGTTTTGTTTCTCAGCAGTTTTAATTTGGAGCATGTCAGAACTGTTTAACACCAAGCCAAAGATTCATTCACTCACTTGGTATGTATAGAGAAGACTAATTTTGGAGTGCTAAGTATCCAGGGGAATAAGCTTCACAAAAAGGTAAGGAAAATGCAAGAAACAGAGGGCATCTGTTCAATTAATGGCAAATCATGGTCCTGTTCCTTCTGAACTGAATCTCTGCCCCCCTAACAAATTGGTGGCAAGTGCAAAGTCACCAGTTTCTCCCAGCGCTTCACTCTGGAGTTGTGAGGAGCAAGGAGGAATTTTCCAGGTCTGAGAGGTTCCCCAGGTCTTCTGAAAGGAGGCAAATAAAGACAGACCCAAGGCCTACAGGGTAGCAGCTCTGGCTTTCATGACAGCTGATATTTTGTAGTTTCTTAGTTGTAAAATGGTTAGAATAATCATCCACGGTGGAGAAGACTGCACCTACCCTGTCTCTCCATCAGCTGGCACATCCCAGCCTGCATTCCACTCCTTAGCTGTCTTGGAACTTTCAGGGATCGTGGTTCTGTGTCCCCCCCTGACATTAAAAGGCTACACTAATCTAACCAAACACTTTGTTGAACACATGTGTAAGCCACTGCTTTTGTCCTTGTGTTGCGTATGCACAGCAGATTAGTGTCTTCTTTAGGAAGCAGTCAGGGATCTCTTTGTTTCCTTCTTTCAGGTACAAGGTGAATTAATCCATTTGGAAACCATCAAATCCACCCCTCCCTTTTTCCCCCAACAAACTAGAATTCTTCCAGCTTATATCTCTTGACAATAAAGAGATAAAGCTCAGATGCCCTAAAGAGGAAGAACTGGGCCTGCTTCTTTGCATTTAAGTTTTTCTAAATAAATTTCTTTTGTTATTTAAAGCTGTGATGAATGGAGACACAGGGCCAGGTTGGTCGCTGGAACAGTACAATGGATGTAAGAAGGTTTTTTTCTTTGCCATATAAATCATTCACACTGTTTAAGGTACATTGATCAATCTAATGGCTTGTAATAGGCTCCTAATTGCCACTAGGAAAGTACTGCAAGCTTGCATCTGAACGTGAAATGGTTCATGATCTGAGCTGAAATTCACCTTAAGCCTGAGTTCCAGTAATTACAGAACACAGAAAGAGCATAATGAACGGCTCCCCTTCTTTCCTTGCCCTCATCCCAGGACAGGGTGAGGGGGGAGAAGGGAACATAAGAATGGGGGTATGGCATATTTTCCTCTACCAAACCAGCAATTCATTAAATGGCAAAAGCTGCAGGAGGATTTATTGGTCATTGTGGACCGAAGAGAACTTTGTAATGTCAGTCATCCTGCCTATTACGCTGCCACATATCTCTATCTGTAGATAGACAGCTTGCTTAATCACAATCAACATTCTGAGTCACGCCTGGCTAAAAACGTGGTATAAAAAGCTAAGAGGGTACCGGAAGCGGGATGCGAGGAGAAATGTGGGGACNGCCGGGCGGGCCGGGCCCGGCCGGGGCGGGCCGGGCGCTGCCAGGGACCGCCGAGCTCGCCATCCCGGCCGCCGCTGCCCTGCTCACCGCACACACCTCATTACCGAGTCAGCAGAGCTGCTTTAATGGACTTGTCTGGAAAGGCGGTTTCACGCTCTATAAACGTTGGGTCCAAGCGTTTACTAATTAAACTCTTTCTATTTAGAAACACCTGCGTTTTAAGAAAGCTTTCTGAACGCTAGCACTGGCTGAATTTCCAACCTGCTGCGGTCTGAGCTTGTCATGCCTAACCTACGCATCATAACAGCACTGGAAAGCATGTGAACCCAGAGGTAAAATCCTCGTACAGTGCTCTTCGCACAATGTTCCTCAGACTTTCCTACCAAGGCAGAAAACAAATCTATGATGCTGTTGAATAATCTCCCAATAATTGTAGTAATTAAAATCATCATCCAGTCTGCAGTCACCTTCCTTCCTTTGACACTAGTCTTCTCTTGAATTGTTAACGTGTCTCCGGCTGAGATAAACAGAACAAGGGAGCTTTAAAATACACGGTCCAAATAAATTTAGCGGAAGAGAATTAATTCCACAGACACGCTTTTGACTGCGTTCAGTAGGCGACAGGATTTCTGAAACTATTGTGCAGATTTTTTAAACACAACGTAATATGGGTCTCCCTGCTACTCCTAAATAGTGTCACCTTAAAGATCGAGGAAAAGATGAAAGCCCAGCCTGATGCTCCACCTCGGGGCTCAGTGTGCAGGGGGCAGGAGGAGAGGGGAGTGCACCATGTAACAAACATCATATGAAAGATCAAGCAGAAATGGTGGGAGAGTGCCATAATTTTCATTTAATTTCCATGATCTATTTGATCCCAGTGTTCATTCCCTTTTTATTAGCCATAAAAGATTTCCTTCTAATCAAAAGCTGCACTTCATCATTACCCACAAATTAAAAACTCTATAGTGGAAAGAATTCAGTGGACTCAACAGGCATCGAGGTCTGTATCTTAACAGTATCTCTAAATATCCTTCCCCCTTGTAGTATTTAGTCTTGAGCAGAATAGTAGGGAAGCCTTTTCCTAACTGAAGTTATTAATTTATCACCAGTTACCCCTCTGAGTTGCTCTGATAGTCAATGCTGGTTTCTAGATCACGTAAATGAAGAGTGTAATTGAGGGGGGGAGGGGGTTTCGCACGGAAGAACTGTTGCTAAAAAAAAAAAAAATCTGGCAGGACGCAATTATTTATCTCAGCAATGAGCAGTTTGCCTGTTTCCTGCCCACGTCCCTCCTGTTTGGCAGAAAATTAGGCTGCTTCTCTTAAACTTGGAAGGGTTTGTCCCCTTCCCTCCTGTAACATCCTTGGGTAAAACTCCGTGCCCCTCCTAGGATGCAGGGGAAATTGTACAGCAACCTTACATTTAAATGCTGCTAAATCGATTTATTTGGAAAATATTTGGCAGCTCTTTCCATGAGCTCTTTTTGAACAGACGAGCCATTTCATCTGACGCTCTTGAATATAAACCCAGGAGCTTCCCAACCATCTGTAATGAACGAATTGTTTCCCAGCTCTACCTCCTAAAGACAGCAACTTTAGTAGTTGCACAGATCAAAAGACACTCGTAGAGAGAAGATGGGAAACAATATTGTTCAAAGGAAGTGAACTGTTGCATTTAATTAGGCTATTCTTTATTAGTATTCATATTGAGATTTTCTTCTTCTTTTTTTTTTTTTAGATTTATGTTGATTTAACTGTAATGTATTTATGATGTAAATATATTCCAAGATGAAAACGTCATGGATCAATTGTAAAGGACCCGGATACATAATTTTAAAAAATCAGTTTCAGTTTATATGAGGTTCTCACCCCACTTTCGCTTCTTAGTCAGATTTGTTTATGCAGAATCGACATTTAATAGTGCTAATTGCACTCCAGTTAAATTGCCCTGATTGCAGAAAGGGAAGCAATTTTCGTGCTCTCTGTCTGGGTTTGGAAGAAATTGTTTTATATTCACCTCTTTATAAAGAAGTGGAGATAAGGCACCGAGCCTTTGCACAAATTGCACTTATGGGCTGACTGGCAGCATTCAGGCTCTATAATAGAGCATTATTTGGCCGTTTTGAATAATGTAAAGCATTTGCTGAAAGCTATTCTCCTGAAAATTGCTTTAACTTTTAAAAGGGTGATGATTCACTCCAAACCAGGCCTTTGTTACATTGTCATTATCCCCCCAAATGTTTTAACAGTCAGCTCAACACTTTAGCATAACACATTGATCTTTGTTTAAAAACTCGATTTTTGGAGTATGAAAAAAATCTGTCAGAAAATACTTGACCCCCTAAAGATTTTAGCAGCCTTCCCCCTTCCGCCACCATTCGCTCAGCCTTTCCACCGCCTGCCTCGTTCATGCGGGTTTTAGTTACTTTTCCGACTACAAAGGGGCGAGGAGATAGATGTGCGGCAGGCAGAGCCGCCCGCCAGTCTTCAGGCACAGCAGAATCCCCACTTTGCTGTGGGAGCGCAAGCGGGCAGCGGATGCCTTTACTCGCTGATGTAGAGGCAACATTTTTAAACGTCACGCTCTCGATCTGCCTTCCAGCCGTATTTTATTGATGACTTTCTCCAAGATGAGAGAAAAGACCCTCTCCCCCCGCAGCCCTGGGGTTGGCCAGAAGCGCCGCGCTGCCACTTGACGACCACCACGGCAGGCTCTTGGGAAGGGAAGGAGCGGGTTTCCTCCCGGAGAAAAGGAGGAAGGAAAGAAGGAAGGAGGGAAGGAAGGAGTCACCTGTTGGGCGATGGCTCCCGGGTGCCCCTGTCGGACTCCTCGCCTCACCCGCGGGGGTTATGTCGCTCCCCCCGCCACCGCCTTTCTGCCGCCTCCACCCGCCGAGCGCTACAGCCCCCCTGGGTACAGCCGCCGCTCAGGATCTGCTCCGGGCAGACCTTTCGAAAGAAGGGTTTGCCATGCACTACCCGGACCCCTGCGCCGGCTGCGAGTCAATGTGGAAAGAATTAAGCGCAGAACATATTTTCTCCTACTGCCTCGACTCTGTTTAATACGCGGCGACAAAAAGGCGAGCGCCCTTTGAAAATAGCCTAAGACGTTTAAATAAAAGATAATCTCCAGGGACATCCTTCCTAGCGTGGCAGTCGTCCTGTAGATTGCATAACACAATGCAGAAGAAAACGCAATGCCCACCTTATTTAAGCACACACATAGAAAAAAATAATATAAATATAAACATTTAAAGGAAAGTGAAATCATAATCTCAAATTCCCGGTTTCTCCATCTTGCTCCTAAGCGATGCCTATTTTGCATCTGCTAGAAGGTTTTACACTGGATGGCTGAGGCGATACCGAGAAGAAGGAAATATTGACTGAAATGCAGAGCAAGGGCCCGGCGTTGCTTGAACGCACTCATCATATTTCTGGTTCAGAATCGTACTCAGCTGCACTGGGAACGGCAAAAAGGAATGGGGAAAGCTCCTATTCCCATTCTCACTGAGCCGACCGCGATGATGAAAAGTTGCACGCCTATTGATCTTCCGCAGGCACAGTACGGGCAAGTTCTAGCCAATTACTTAAGAAGCCTCCAATAATTACAAATCAAAGGGACTAGCTTGCAAGACATTGAGGAGTCGAGGTTTGGACTTACATTTCGCACATGCAGAGAGCAGGAAAAGTCTCTGTCGCTCACTGGGTGCGTGGAGTGTGCACAGTGCAGAGGCCACAGGCAAGTGCTAGGGAGGCTTATTCCAGCAGCGCCCTAGCACTGCTAGGAGGGAGCAAACCTTCTGCCATTAGCAGCACTGCTTCCACGGGAGTATATGAGGCTTGAAAAACGTGCTGCAGGCTGCGAATTTGACTTTCAAAGTGTTTTGCTGGCGATTACTCTGTAAAATAATATCCTCTACCTTAAGCGACAGGATGTCAAATGTCCCTCGTCCCCTCTCCCGCCCTAGTACAAGAGCAAAGAGATGCCTGGCGGTTCCCTGCCTTTGGAATTTTTTGGCACTTTATATAACCACAAAGCCTCCTCAGTTCCTTTTGCAATGAAAGTAAGAAATACGTTGTGCACGAAATCACTTCTAGCATTTAGTAATGAAAAACAAAAAAAAATTAACGTGTTTTCCCAGAACGTCATTAGGCGCTGTTAGGTTATTTGTATCCAACACGGACAGCTCCCAAATGGCCTGAAAAGGAGGCAAGGGCCTGTTGAATAAAAGCGACGCAGGTACGGTTTACGGGCCGCGAGGATCGCAGGTGACTACACCAGCAGCGGGAGATCGGACACCTCCTGCACAGTTTACAGGCGACGGCGGAGCGGCGTCAGGCATGACACCAGCCCTCCGCCGGCTCTGACCTCGCTCTCGACTCCTGCCCTCTGCGGCTGTCCCCGCTTCCCCGGCGGGCAGGCGGCGCGGGGGCGGCGGGAGTGGCGGCCCGGCGGGAGGCGCGGCC
>VZRR01013231.1:609515-671044 GCA_013398015.1 Oreocharis arfaki | reverse complement strand
CCCCCCGCTCCGGCGCCGGGGAGTCCCTGCCACGGGTCCTGCCCTCCCCGCCAGGCTGAGGGAACCACCTGACGGCGCGGCGGCCCCCGCCGCCCAGCCCCGCAGAGGGTTAACCCTATTCCGCGGCTTTCAGGAAAATAAATAAATAAATAAATAACGATATCGCTAGAGCTGCTCTTACCTCCATCCGCGGAGCGACAGCACCTCCTGCCGGGCCCCGCCGGCTCTGCCGAGCGCCGCGCNGGGCGCAGCGGGCGGGCACCGCCCCGGGCCTGCCCCGCCAGGCCCACCGCCGCTCCACCACACCCCCGCTGCCCGGAGCACCCCGGCCGGGCCCCGCGGTGGCGAGGGCGGCTCCACCCTCCCGCAGCCACCCTCTTGGGCCCCGAGGGTCGCTACCGTACCGGTGAGGGGACACAAACCGGCCTAGGGAAGGTACTGGGAGCAAGCAGTAAGACACTGCCTCCACAGCCACACCAACCTTCCCCTGGCAGGATGAGTGGTTTGTTTCAAAGCTGTTCCACACATAGTCTGAGACAAATACATCCAAAATGTCATTATTTTTCTGCCAGTCTCTTCCTCTGTGAAAAGGCAGGATATACATAGTACACTGTTTAACTACACGGAAAGGAGTAAAGGGCAGAGCCCACAAAAGAGTGCAGAGCTGTGGATGTCAAGCTGTCCACTCTTCTTCCGGTGGGAGTCAATTGCATTGTGGTTGGCAGATTCCTGGGCCAAACACAAAACAACCGGAGCGACCCTTCTTTGGAACAGAGGCACCTTCCACTTATTCCTATCTTTCCTGCTGCACTCACATTAAAATGTTCTACCAGAATATGCCTTTTCCGCTATCACATTACTCTGTCCTCTCTCACACAGAAGGATAATAAATCCTTCACGAGAAGTTTTATTTAGATTGCGAAAACAAGTATTTTGGCAGACTCCTCCCGTTCTTTCTAAATCAGAGCTTCCACACATCAATATAGGGGGGCTGACTCTACTGCTGAGGCTCTTTAACTCCCAGCTACTTCAGCAAGAATGCCCAGAGCAACCTAACGCAGACACACTGAAAAGGTGACATCCCTTAATGGTTCACCCTTTCAAACTCTTCACATGTACTTAAACGATAAGCCAGGTCACTTTCACCATGTATTATTATACTCTGTGCAGTGCTGAAAATCTTTTGAGTGAAGTAGAAGTGGACTGGTAATAAAAGATAGTCCCATTTGTCGTGTGAGTGAGGAGGGTAAGAAAGTTGCTGGAATACTGAGTACAGTGACTCTGTTTCACATGTCCACTAACGAATGTACTTCCATCTGCCATCCTGAAAGGGCAGAGAAGCCCTTTCTTTGCAATAAAAACCTTGTGAAGTGTTGTCTTGTGCATTTGTACTGACTCAGAACTCTGAAGAAGATAGCAATTATTACCGGTTTTAAAGAATAAGGTATTTTATTCTATAAGTTCATCTTCATAACAATGTATGCAGAAAATGACTGACAATCACTAGAAACACAAACAGGTTCATGAAAACAAAAGGATGACTATTTACACTAACTTACTACCACAAACAATGAAATACCTGAAACAGTTGAGGCAGTAAATATTCCTTTCATGTCTTGAGAGATTATTGAACAATAACTTGACATTGTACTGACACACACCAACAGGGGTTCAAGATGTTTAGATAGCCTTGACCAAGCTGTACACTGCAGGAGGCCAAAAAATGTTGGCTATACACTTATGTGAACTATGTCTCTCTGTTGTTTTAACTCATGAAATTGATCTCTTACAGGGAACTTTAGGAAAAATGTTTCAGTATGAAAAAAACAAAACCCTCTACAAGACAATGCTTTGATATCTGAAGCAGTGATCTTATCCAGAACTATCTCACATGTTTGTTAACATTCAGCATATCCCAAACTTCTTCCTCTGCTCCCCCTCACAGTTGCATCTAAACAAAAATCATCATGGATGAAACCAAGAGTATCACATACTGCTTTTAAATATTTTAAAATCCTAAAATCAGGTCTGTGAATTACTGCATGTATACAAGAGGTATTTGCCAATAAGCATATTTAGGCAGTAAAAAAATATCTTAACATTTATACCTAATTTACAAATATTCCAACACAATAGAACTGATGCTGTTGGCTTTATGTAGGAAATGCTAGTTACAGAGGTTGGAAAATGAACAGCAGTATGTAATTGAGCCCTTGCTAAAGGTATTCATCAAAACCCAGAGAAATTCTTGTTTGCACCTGTCCTCTATACTATTTTTTTCCCCTTTCTCTGCTTCTGCTTCTACTGCGTCTGCTCCTTTCTCTGTGTTCCACTTTACTGCACTTGTCCCTGTAGCCTTCTCTACATTTTTTCTTCTCTCTGTGTACATCTGTGCTGGGGCTTCTGGCTTCATTTTTCCTGTGCCGCTCTTCACCAGGGCTTTGACTCAGACTTCTTCTCATGTGCCTTTGCCTGGAACTGCTGTGATTTGAGCATGGGCTTCTCCTGCTCCCTTCATTCATGTTTTGGCTTCTACTATCCTTCTCCTTTCTTTCAGTCTCTCTCGTGTTGGTGCTGTGGTATCTGCTTATGGACTTTCTTTCCCCCTCACAGGAGTTCCGTTTGTTGTTCTCTGCAGAACTATCTCGCTTAAAAAGCTTGTACTTCTCCCTATCTTTGTCCTTGTTACCGTGACTACTGGAGAGATCTTCATAAAGTTTTTCCTTCCTCGTTTTTGCCTTTCCTTCTGAATCGCTGCTGCTGCTAGCCTCTGAAAACTTGTCTTTTTTTCTTTTCTTAGAATCCATCTTCTTTTGTGCTGCTTTATCTCTGCTGTCAGTCTCGCTGTCACTGCTGCTTACTGAAGTCTCACTGGAGGATGAGGAAGAGGATCTCATCTTATGTTTCTTGTGTTTACTTTTGCTTTTTTTCTTTTGCTGCTTTTTCTTCTTTCTATCTTTCTTTTTCTTTTTTTTCTCTAGACGATCCAACTTCCTTTTATTTTCAAAATAAAAGCGGCACAATCAGACACGTTAAGATATACTAGATTACAAAGTCTTTGTCTGTTACAGTTCACTACTTCTGATGACCTACACAGTAAGTACATTCATTTCCATAAAAATAGATCGAATTATTTTCCTTTTTCAGCAAAGTTTCATTTTAAAACTTCTAACCTGACATTACCCATAGTATGTAATCCACAGCTGCTCCCTCAAAACAGGAGTAATATGATTTTTTAATTTTTAATTTTCAAAAAGATAAGTAAGAGATGTCAATTTGGGCCTTGTAACTAGGAATAAATACATTCAGCAGTGCTTTTTTCCCCTTGTCAGGCTGCTCTGGAGACTTTAGAAAGTCATTGCTGCTTTTGTTTGTGCATTTTAAAAACATATTTTGAAAATGCAAAAATGCAATTAGTATTCACTTTCTATTAATGATGAAAACTGAGACTAAAACATACATCTTTGCGTTTTTTAGGCAAATAATACAGATATTCCCAGTAGCCTTTTCTTTCACAACTAGAACCTTATATTTGCAATCTGTAAATACACGATATTCCATCACGCACATGCATTCACTGCTGTTCGACTACTTTCATGTAGTTTTTATTTTGCTTTCTTATTTATGCTCAGAAAATCAGAGACTGAATAGTAAAGCTGCTTCCAGTGTATTAAAAAAAAATCCCTTCAGACTCATAAAGACTAAAGGACCCAAATATTTACTAAACTTCAACTTCTAAAATACAAAGGATTATAAAAATTTCAATGTGTTGGGCCAGCAGAAGTTCAAACAAAAATAACGTTTTAAATTACTCTAACTACATACACATTCCTTACTTAAAAGGAATATAAAATATGCCAACTATTTTCAGGGAATTATTTATTACATATGTGAATACCATATGTGCCTACCTACTCACGTACCTGTTTAGCCATTCACCTTCTCCCACTCCTCACATATGTGACATCTTTTAACCTAAAAGCCTGTTTTATCTGTATGCCTGTATGGGATCTACCTGTCAGTAGTTAGTGGTTTTGATTTTAAACATTTTGAGGTTATTTCAGGATAACATTGCAAATTAAGACAGAAAAAAACCATAAGTCACCTGGCACACAAAATCAGTTGGATAAAAGCAAAGCACTGGAACCTCATTAACTCAGACCCACAGGGAGCAGTGAGCTAAAACCCTGGCACAAGCACAGGGTGCAGCTGGGCCAACCTTGGCTCTGGGGCATGGGGTCAGGTTCAGTTCAGCCACAGAGAGAAGATAAACTTTGTCAAGTTATAAACCAGTAAACAAGAACACAGAATTTTTAATCACAGAAGAAGATACTGTAAACAATGGAGTGCAGAATAATATTTTAAAATAGCAGCACAGCATCTTTAGTGAGACAATTAGTAGTTCAGTATCCCAGTTAGACTGGAAATGAGCCCCAGTCAAAGGCACCAGAACTAGATTAAAATAAGCAGATTAAAAAATCATACATAATGCCATTTGTGGTCAAGTGTATGTTAAACTTAAATGATTTTCTTCTGTACTGAGGGTGCTAAATGGCACCAAAGAGTTACAGTGGCAATGATGGGTGTAGTCAGAACTGCTGGTGATACATATCCCCTCCACTAGGTACCACACGTACCTTAGAAGTTTCTGTTTTTGTTTGGTTGACAGTGATTTTAAAAATTCAACTTCTGGATCATCATCTCCTTCACTTGTAACAAACTCCTAGAAAAATGCAGTAAGACATTAGGTTCTTATACATAAAAATAATATCTTCATTCAGTTTTCCGTTTTGTAAGTGGTGCCTCTACGTACTTTATTTTTGCACAGACCGAAATATATTTGTATTACTAAGTCAGCCTAAGTCAGCCTAAGACACTTTGGTTAGAGCAGAATACCCACTACCAAGTGAAAAACCATGACATTCTCTCTCAGAGCTGAGTAGGTGTTATAATGTGGGGGTTATACAACACGAGTTATTACTAACATATGAAAAAATCCCTGCTAGGGAAAGAAACATTTTCTGAAACAGTTAATAAAAATGAGCCAATTTTGGAGCCCACGATTCCCCAGGATAAGTCACTCTATTGTTATCAGGCTTGGATGAATAGGTAAGATGCTAGTCCTGCTCGAACTCAGAGTAATTTAAGCAAATTACTTTTCTGTCTCGGTTTAGTCATTAGGAAAATGGGTAACACATCTACTTCTCTGTTGTGTTATTAGTCTTTAAATGTGCACAAGTCTCCTAGCAATGCAAAATACTGTAATCATATAATCTACATACAGTAACGCAATCAGCAAAGCAAAACTACTTTGAAGACCCTGAATTCCTCAAATTATGTGCATCTGGTACACTACAGTTCTCCACAGTGATGTTTTTAATTTTAGCCACACTCAGAAGACGAAAGAAGAAATAAAGATTAAAAAGCTCTTACAAAGAAACCCCAGCACACCTAACATAAAGCAAACATACTGATATCAACATGATTCATTTAACAGTGCCCATATGCTACATTTTTGGGGGTACATAGCTTTTTAAAGGCAAAGGTACATCCACCTGCGGAGGCACAATGAACTGTTGAAGATTTCAAGACCAGCTTGTAGTCATCCCCTCTTTACTCGTGGTTTGACTATCCTGCCTATGAACAAAGGTTATTTCAAGGAGTGTATATTAATCTTCCATTTTACACTTTTATTAAAGCACCTCAATTAGTAATATACTTTTTGCAGTCTAAAGAAAGGCAATTGAACATTTTCACTCCCAGAAATAATAACTGGAACAATAGTGAATCAAGTAAAAAAGCCCCTTCAGATATAGCATTCCTGGCAGTAATTATTTGTGCATACTGCCTCAAACTTCATCCGAAGGGTAGCACTGCATTACAAGTATGCAGCAGAAGCCCTAACCACCCCTTTATGAAGAATTCAATTTCTAGTCACCCAGAAGAGGGATTTAATTTATTATATGTGGTTTTAAAAGAAGTAATTTATGATTCACCATTCTGTATGAAACAAAGCTGGGAAACGCTAAGTTTTTTGACATTTTTCCACTGGTATAGCTATTCAGGTTTCCTATGGATATGCATATTTGAAAACATTAAGTAACAATTCACAAGCAATCACATTTAGATTTACAGACATTTTCAGCTTACTGGTAAAAAGATATTACCTGTGATGGATCATTTGCGGTCAAGTTTCTCCCCAGTACATTTTGTTTCAGTGCAAACCCACTGTTTCTCATCTCCGCTATTAGCTCCGAGGGGTGCATTGATGGCCCTGTTCACAAAAATCACAGTTTGAATGTATCATTTATATCTCTCTACCTTTTTTGGACTCCACAGTAGGAATTCAGCTGAAGCTTTGTTAAGTAAAATCACAGCTAAATCAACTCAATAATCTTCTGCTGAGCAAATAATCAGATATGATTTTCTAAAACAGCGGTCTGAAGATTCAGAATGGAAAATAATTGCATTTTTCTTTCAGTACAAGGGGATACTCTTATGTAACTTTGTAATGTTGAAAACAATATATTAGGTAAGTCTAGTAATATATTTTTATTATAGTAAAAAAGCACAGGAGATCTAAATAAAGCACATTAAATAAGACTAAGGTGCCTCCTCTCCTTTAAAACAATGGGAAAATACACATCTGTCATTAATAACTAATTTTTCAAAATGACACAAATTTTCGAACTTCAATGTAAAAAGTAACACTAGAAGAATACATATGGAAAAAAATAAACACGTGAAAAGTATCTATGCCCTTATTTATGCTAGGGGTCACCAAATATACATAGCCTCTAGACTGTTATCTCCTCAGAGATTTCTAGTTTTATTAGTTTAAAAACCATGCTATATTTTTCATTAAAGTAAGTGTTTGGCATTAGGCACATGATTTCTTTCTTTGCAAGAATCTAACAAAGAGTAAAATATGTCAAGTATTAGGAATCATTCAGACTTGACCGCATAATTTACAAACCATGTAACTCACTCTTATGCTTTAGTTGAATCCCTGTGATCATCATAATGTCATGTACTTGTCTGATTAGGTACTTTTTCTTCACTCTAAATATCCACTCTCTTGTTAGGTCATTTTCAGTAAATTTCCTTCCCAGTTCCTTGACTAACCTTACTGTCAATGAACTGTGTAAGGTAAACCTAAATTAAAAGGAATGTAAAACAGGGCATGGAGCACATGTTTACTATTACTTCAGTGAACTACTGTAAATGATAAGATGAATTAGCCTGATGAAATGTATTGATCCTGCTTTGTGGTTTAAGAGTTTCTTAGTTGTGAAGACCGACAAAACTCATAGATTTTTAACACAGACAAGTATGGAAAATAAAGTGAGATTTTTGTTATAGAAAATATATGGAAAGTAATATAGCACTTTCTCAAAAGAAGTAACATTTTTCTTAGTTTTCCTGTATAATATATTACCTTGCAGAAGCAAACAGGCCGACATGTAAAGCAGGAAGGAATATAACAAAACTTGGGAAATGGTTTAAGGAGCCCCTGCATTAATGACTTTCTTTTCACAAGTTCCTTATTTTGCCAGGCAAAAGAATTTTCAAATGAGATGACTTTTAGTCTTCCCTTGAGTTTACATTTTTCTTAAGTAAGGGGTTATTTCCCATCCCCCCTGTACTTTAATGAAAGTGCTTTTTCTTTTTATGGGTTATAGTGTAATTGTAAACTCACAATTAATGAATGTATATAGGCTCCAGTGTCTACATTTTTGCATATTTCAAATTTAAATCTTGGTCTGCTTGCTGAAATCTACTCTGGCTGGAACAGAAACTAACATTAGACAGACACCTAACGACAGAATTCAGTACCAGAAGAGGCCTTGATTTAAAAAGTCCATATAAAAGAGCCATACAGTTCAGTCAAAAACCCTGTACGAGGAAGCCAAATGGAGACAAAGCATAGAGTCATGAAAGAAGACTTCTCCATACCAAAGAAACCAAAACACTTGACCAATTCAAGCATAGAATGCCCCTATTTTTCAAAGGCAGTTCCTCCCTATTATTCAAAGAGCCACTGCCTAATGAAGTAACTTAAGTAAGTTCTTAGGTATCCCCCCTTCAGTGTTTCAGCATTGTACACATTTTGGTGTGTATCTGATACCTAACTATTCTCATTAGTGTGATTAGACAAATAGAGGAATGCAACTTGTCCAAATCTATACAGGAGACTTGCTAGAGAATCAAGACAGAAGCCCTAACTTTGTGGTTCCCTCTGAGGGCTATGGTCAGAATTGAGACCAGAGAGACATGAAGGCATATTGGCCTTCAAAAGCACAATCCAAGGTTATTTTCCAGAAACAAACCTTTTCGGCATTCTTTGTGCATAACACTGGAAAAAGGCAAGCAAAATAATTTCTTCTTTTTAAAGAAAAAGCTTGTAATGAATGCACAACACTACTGATTTTTGTGCATCTGTTTTCTTGTATAATAATGATGTCAGAGAAATTCATAGCTCCACCTACAGTATTTTAGTTGCAACGCAGTATTGCCATGGTAAGGACAGTTACCTAACTATTATTCCTATTTTGTGGACGTACACAAGCTGCATCAAATGCACCTACAGAAACTTGAGACTAAAGTGGTTTATGAAATGAATTATTCCTGTTTTGGTCTCCCTACAACTGTGAGGGAAACAGTAATTTATGTTCAGCCTAGCTTGTGAGGAGATGCAAGAATCTCCAAGAAGCTTTATTAAGTACATTATTTTACTGTAAGTAAAGGTTTTAGAAAACACTAGGAAATGAGATTCAGAAAATAAACCAACCTCATAAATAAAAGTAGAGTCAAAACACAACCCTATTTCACAGCCCTTCCATGTGCAGATCCCAGCCAGGCATGACAGGGGCGGCTGTCCAGAGTTGGCTGATTATGGAAGACACTTCCTTGTAGTACAGTATCCTTGCAGTTTGAAAAACATGAACATTTTTGAGAGGATGAAAGAGATGAACCCGCTCACACGTTTTTTTGAACAACTGATGCCACTGAGCTTCTCAGAAGTTCCATTGCCCAATGACAGCAAGACAGCTGTAAGGACACAGTAGGGAGAAAACAATCTCTGACATGGGAAGTCTAAAGAAACTGTTTTCTACCGGGTTACAAGTCCAGGCTGGTTAAGTCCAGTTAAGACATCATATTTGCCAATGGCTGCACAGCTTAACTGCAAACCTCTATTACTATCTACTTTCTGCAACAGAACAAGAATCAAGAAAATGTTTATTCTCGTAACTCCTTTGCTTGGAATCAAAGGAATGAAATACTTCGTGACTTTCTTCTCCCATCCATACCTCAACACACTGCTTCTGATTTATATTTTAATGATGTTGACAAGCAGATCTGATTTTCTTTGAATTATCAGTGACAGGTTGAGGTCTCTCAGGATTCCTGGGCACAGCTATTTCATGTGACAGTGCTGAGGCTTGCAACATACTTCCTTTGGAGATGCTTTTTCATAGAGTATTAAAAGATGCCTAAATCTATGAGTAAAGAATCACATTCCCATTTCCACACTATAAAATTAAACCGGGGATTTCTCCTGGCTAATGTAAATGAGAGAGACAAAACCTGTAAAAGAAACCCTAAAAACTGAACGTCACTTAACAGAGATTTGAAAAAAGCAACTTCTCGAGAAGTGTCCTTGGCTTCCTTGTTAAGCAGTAAAAGTTTAAACCTTAAGCCACCAGGTTGCCTGGTAATCCAAAGTGGTAAATCTTTTCAGCCTGCCTTGGGCTTATGACCACACTTGTGTCTTCACCCTCCAAGATTGTCAGACAAAGCAGTACTAGGTGTACCTGGCAGCCCTATGGTCCAGCTGAGTCAACTGTAAAACAGATGGTAAGACCAAGCTGAGAGGCTCTCAGCTGGCTAAAATCTTTGGCTATGATGATAGCTTATTATTCTTGAACAGCATCCATCAACTTGCAAAGAATCACTGCTACATCAGGCACAAAAATCCTTTACATGCTATGAAAATCAATCTCCTCATATACACATTCCTTACAGACTTGTGAGACAGCCTGTGAAGGAGCTACCTCTGTGACCTCATGCAGGTGAAAACATCTAGAGATCTTATACCATGAGCTGGCAGAACTTTAGATACAGGAATCCTGTAAAAATAGCTGATTGCTACAACTTCTGACAACTAGTTTCTCAGCATTCTTTCATCAGCAAACTAAAAATAAGTTCAAAGTTACAATGTTCCATCATCTGTTTCTTATTCTTTCTGAAACAAGTCAAATACAGTATCTTGCTATTTTTGAATATGACTGTCAAGGTTGCTTTCTGAAATCTGCATTTTTTATATTAAAAAAAAAAAGATAAGAAAAAAAAATCTTTTACACTTCCCCAGACACCAGTTGGCTAAAACTAAAACATTTATCTGCTTTAAACTAATTCATAGTCTTGGAAAAGCCTTTTGCCATATAGTGTAATTAACTGCTTGTGAATATGACATTTATTTTTATGCATTAAGACAACTGACAACTTCTTACATTTTCTATAGTTACAGGTACTTAAAATTATATTAAGAGCTTGCACAAAGAAGTCTCCATAGCTAAAGAACCACCAAAGGATTTTTAAATTGGTTTTGTGGCTATTATAATTCTCAAGAAACAGTATTGTCAGTCAAAGAGGTTACAGTTTCTTCCTGCTTCTTACTTTCCACAGAAGTTCTTGCTGCATTAATTCTCTCTGTTGTCTTCTGCTTAAGATAACTATTTAAGGATACAATTCAGATAGCTCAGTTGACTCAAAAAGTTGGGGCATAAAATCTAGAAACTCAAAACATGCAATGAAGTGTGAAAAGAAGGATTTGAATCTTCACAAAGCACTACTCGAGTACAACCTTACCTTGACAGCTGTTGGTGCATCTTTATAATACTTGTACAATTAAATAAACAGAAGAGATGTAAATAGATTTTTTCTTAGGCATGTATGACACAATTACAATGGATTGCAGAAGAATATCATGTTAGGATTTCTATAACATATTGTAAATTTGTTTTTTTAGAAGAAAGAGCACTCCAATTTCTCATCACACAACTGAGAAGAATTTAATAGAATCAGTTCTGCTTCTATTAAGCCATCAGGAGGAGAATACAGTTCTGGATTTCAATTACTTAAGTGCCTACCACAGCAAGCTCTCCTACCCTGCATTACTGCCCCACTTCTGTCCCAGAAACCAGAGAAACCTATAGCTGCAATTAATTTTCTGTTCTGTCTGTACTTCTCTTGAAGCTACAAATGCAGAGTGCATGTAACACCATGCTGTTGCCAGAATGTTTCCTCTAGGAGGCATGGGCACCCTTGGGAGAGCAAAAAAAAAGATAACACACCATCCAGCAGGCCTCCATGAGAATGTGTAAAGCATATTTTTCAAATTACTCAGTATGAGGGAACAATATGCTAAACATCTTTTCATAACAACTGAGATTAAATACCACTTTTTCTGCAACAGCTTCAGTGGCAGTGAGGACAGACCATAATGTTATGTTTGCCAGTATCACCAAAAATAGCAGTTTTACTTCCACCTACTCATGATGCATAGTCTTGACAGTATTTGCCCAATTTGCTGATAAAAGCTTTCACTACTGTCACCAGTGCAGATGAGCAAACTGAATTATTCTTTACAACCCACCAAATTTTAAATAGATTTTTATTGTGGAGTATATATGGAAAGCAAAGACATAAGAAACAGTGATACTGTAAACATTACTGCCATCTGGGGCATGGGAAATTACAGCAACTAGCTGTACTTACACTGTGGGTGCAGTTACAGAACTATGATATTTAAAGGTTGTGTGTATGTTTTGTTTTGTATTCTATGTATTGTTATGAAATTAAGCAGAGTACACTATATAAAAGTAACTGGAAAATGCAGTAGATTCTTCATGGTGTCAATTTAATTGCAACTCTTTACCTTTATTTTAACTAATGCTCATTTTGCTATCATCAAAACAGAATATTTAGAATATGGCTTTTCTAGACCTTCCCCTTTCTGAGAATGTGTTCTAGCACGGGCTATCTTTTAGTTTACAAATGTGATCATTTTAATCTAAAAACACCACCATCATCACACCATCACACTTCTCCTGACTTGGAAAGAGAGTGGTAATTCACATGGACATAAATGCAAACACAGCACACTTGGGTATCTGCTATCAATTTGCCAGTATATGTCACGGCCAGTAAACTCCATGCTGCCATGCTTAAAACTTCATTTATGAATCAAGGACAAGATACTCTCAAGGCTTCTCCTTTATTGCTATATATTTTTTGTTAACAAAGTAGGCCTAAAGCACGTTGTCTTCACCCTTTCTTATATGCAGCTTGGACCACATGAGGCCACAGCTCCTCCAAACTGAAACTTATTTGGCTTTCTACTTAACAGTGGTACTAAAGCCATACTTTGCTGTGGAAAAGTAGATAAAGAAATACGAAGTAGGGAGTGCAAAACCACCTCTTTTGAATTAACTAGGCTTTAGAAAACATTCTGGTGGTGGGTTTCAGTCTAGCACACAATGACATGATGGATAAATATACTTTGAATTCAGAATGCTGCCTTTTCTGTATGGCAGCAGAAACACAACATATGATAGAATGCTTTTTAGGTTTTGCTTTAAAAGAGAAACTAAAATTAGAATAGGCAGTTTTGTCAATATATCCATATACTTTCTTGCTTTGTCCACTGAGTTTTCTATGGCTTAAAAGGAAATTCAGCAAAAATGGAAAAAAATTACAGACTGAGCTTAATCACACTCCATAGTCTGTGAACTTTTACTGAGATTGTGACAGAGATGAGAGGAGACACTTATTTTATCTAAAGGACAAAGAACTACTATCAAAATTATGTGATCATGACACATAGTAAATTTATGCTGCCTCCACTAATTCAGAATCAATCATCTTTTGCTGATAATTTTTCCATCTATTTCAGAGATGAGTGCATTCAGACCATATTTACACTTCAAAGCAACTGCTGCAGTTGGCATTGAGAGAAATCAATGACTAAAACCTCTGGCTTTTAATTAGCTCTTCTTCAGAGGGCCTGCAGTTTAACTGTATTTAACACTTTAGCACAGAATTTCAGTGTAATTTGCCATGCTTTTGTGATATGGTATTTCAGAGAAACCTGAGTTTCCTTTTTACTTTTCTGGAGTAGTAAAAACCATTTAACATTATCAAACTCCTACTAGAATCCATATTTATTGCTTGAATGCTAAGCACAAGATTTCTAATAGAATCTGTATTTTATGCATTCACACCAAATACCAAGGCTTCTGAAACATAAATGGAGGATTATTCTAAAATGTGACAGTTCTTAAACTATGTGAAGATTTAGTTAAGGTTCCTACTGTTCACAATCAAAGGTCTCAGCTGCAGATCATAAAGGAAAGTTTCACACACTGTATGTTTCTACAGATGACCATTTATACAAATATTCACAGTTAACATACTCAAATACCTTTTCTTTGTTATTACAGATTAAAGAGAACATTTTAAAAAATTCCTGCATTCCCAATACAATGCAGACTTTTCTCTGTTGGGAAACAAGGTACTGTATTTGTCACTGGAAAACCGCAGTGAGACACAGACGCAATGTAATATAAACATAGATTTCATTTTTTGCTGTTTCCATGTGACTGATAATTTCAATGATTACTCTGGAAAGGTATTTCACCTACAAGATAAAGATCTGTGGAACACACTAAATCATAGACAGATGGAAACAACACCCACAGTTAGTTTAGGGGCATTCAGGTGATGAAAAGAGAGGGTGCAGACCCCAGAACTGGCTAATGAGCCTTTAGAAGGCTGCACCTGCACAGCCTCACCTAGAGCGGCTTTATCTTGGTACACCATAAGACACTAGATACACACACACGTTGCTCCATTAGACTTTTACCTCTGTTTGCCTGAATTTTCCACAACATGCTAAGCACTTTACAGTACTTTTTCCTTAGTAATTCCACGACATGGATCACACATGGAGCCAGTTAGCTGTACGACATTCAAAGTAGTGCACAGCAGAGAAGGATGCCCAGCATCCCCCAGGCTGTTTTCACAGGCCAAGAATGAAAGAACATCTTTTAACCTCACCATCCCCCCTGTAACTACGCTATTCATACAATTTGAGACACTAGCCTCTCTTCCTAAGATAGTAATACCTTTCTTCATAAGAAATAGATCCATAGTGTGTTCTTTGTCCTTAAAACCATATAATAAAAGTTGTAAGTATTTAAGCTTTCATAGCTTATTAGTAATCCCTCCCCCCATCTGCCCAAACCATCATTGAACAGCATAGATTTTTTGCAGGGAAGGAGGGAAAGGGAAAAACCACAAAAGTATTCTGTTTGTCCTAACTTCACCTGACCAAGAAACTCACAGGCAATTTTGAAGTGAAATAACAGTATTATTTCAAAACATTTTGCACAGGACACCTAATGATCTCTGTTCCAATCAAGTCAATGGTTTTTCAGGATTAGCAAAAAAACCTCACAAACCCCAACAGATGCTGCTGGTAATGATAAAAAAGGACTGTAAAAACAGGCAAACTTTGAGATGCTAGTGAGCTAGTTTTTTTGCTGGCATGCATACTGTATTTTATACATGCATATATATACACTGGCATGTAAAGTCAGAAGCACAGCCGATATTTTCATCTTGCCTGAACTTTGAAAGTTAGGATTTTATCAGTAAAACACTCTGTAAATCAGTTTAGCCCAAAGAAGCATTTTGATTGCCTAATTTACCTTTGTAAAGGAGAAGTAAATCTTCTAAGTTGGTCTCCATAAGCCTCACAGCTGGAACATTCTAACACTACTTTGCAGTTTCCAGTGATCAAAGTAAGTTACTTTATATCTAAAACTAAGAATTTCATAATAGAAATAATGCAACACCAGGGGGTGCAGTTATCAAGCAATAATTACACTCCTGGGAGATTACTGACAAGGCTGTACCCCAGGGGTGTGATTATCCCATGATAACCACATCCACTGAAATTGCCTTATTGCAAAAATAATCTCTATTCACTGGTGAGATATTATTCAATAGGTGCTTTTTTAATGGTAAGATTATTATTTTTTTGTATGAATTACCAGCTACATTAGTAGAACGGTCCCAGAAGCAAAGTAACCAAGCCACCATACACAAGTTAAGGTACTGATTGTAACTTTTTGTTTGCTGAAGAGCTGCAATATATGTTACATACTGAAAGACAGCAGAACACCACAGATCCGTGCCACAGACACCCTCTGCCCTGCAGCAGTTTCACTGGAGGAAACTGAAGGCTGTGACTGGTCTCTGCACACAAAATATTCAACACTGAATCCAAAACACCAATTGCCAGCCAGTTTTATGTGTCAAGAGGAACATTACAATGTACTCTTCATATCAGATTAAAAGACAGCTATTCTTCTGCTAAAACGACAGAATCAGCTTACAAAATTAATGGGAAAGAAAAAGCCTACGCTGGATATGTTGGGGGGGGGCGGAATCTCAGTTAATAACTCTTTTTTTTCCTTATGGAAAAGCAGAGCAGGAACTTTAGATAAGTCAACTAAATCAGACATAAGTTTCATTTTCATTTATTTGCAGTCAAATGTTTCCTCTGATGCTGAAAAAATAGTCTGAGTCCAAATAAAACATTTTGTTCTGCTCTTTCAGAAGCAGGAAAAAATTAGAACAAAACACAAACTGAACTTGTATCAAGGCCTGCTACAAGTCTTTGACAGCGAAGCCAAATCATTTTTTAAAACCTTCTTCTGCAGAAATTAGTGATGCCAGTGTCCTTAGCATACCAGATGCAGAACCATGAAGCCCAGTGTTCCCACACACTGACTGGGCAGAGATTCATCACCAGCAGCACACAGATCAGTCTTCCAACACCGTGCTGACGCAATGTGTGCTCTAGCAAGGGAGAGTATTTGTAAAGTTTGAAGAATTCTAACCTAAATTCAGCTAGGGTAACTACCATACACTGCCTAAAAAAATTATTCCATTCAATTTCCATGAAAAGGATGTAAGATTGACTTCTATTAGGATGAAAAGATGATAAATCAGAAGCAATAAAGCACTACCAAGTAAGTAACTTCAAAACAATAGAGCTCTTTCCAAAGAATACAAACAAATTCCAAAGATTTGCTCTTTAAAAAAAAAATCAGTTATTTAGAACTTAAATTTGGTCCTTCTCATACAATTAATTTCATAAACTAATTAGAATCCTCGTACATTGACTACTGTACTAAAATCTTACTCTGGTTTCACCTTTCTTCCTCATATCTGTACTTCTCAGCTGTACTCTTTCATTTATGAGACAATATTTATATTTCAATTTCCTGAAGCATGAGCTAGAAATCAATATCCACTTTCTAAATATGGCAATACTTCCTGACCTTTGAAAGTACGATATGCTCTAATAAATTTAGCCCAACGTTTTTCAACTCTTTGAGAGTTCATTGTAAACAGATTTTTACACACTGAGTTATTAAAAAGCCCGGTCAAATAAATTTACCACACAGACCTGCTGTATACTACCAGTAATCTCTGCCTATCCTGAAATCTTTATTCATTGCTCTGTTCAGAGGCATGTGTTTTAACCTCTACATTCTAGAAATGAGCAAACAGCTTCAGAAAAATTGAACGAGCTTTACCTGACCTTTGAAGCCAAGTAGTTTTGTACTTTTTTTTTTCCTGGTGCTGACAACAATGATAAACGAAAACTGGGCTATTAACATGCTTTTTACCAGCTTTCTAGGCATGAGGAGACATTTGTGATGCATGGAGGAGGGGGTGCTTGGGAAGCAATTCATGTGCAATTCAATTTGTTTCAAGTGCAAGGGATTTTTTTAAACCTAATCATCAGTTCGAAAAATACAGAACAGTTTCATAAAAAGACAATCTCATAAAAAGTCTCTATCCCTTCCAAAGTAGTATTTTCTGGAGTTCTAGCCAGTCTAAAGAACAGTGTGGCAATGGACATCTTTGCAGTATGATAAAGCAATAAAAAATAATCAGGATTTTAGTCTAGAAGGCAGCCTAGGAGTGCGTGCAGTAACTGATAAAGAGAAGCAGGAAGAAACAGAGCTTGAGGAGATGTACTGCACAGAGCAATAGAAGAAGGTTCTTGGAGGTGGAAACAGACACAGCAGAGCAAACTGCAGATCTGCAGCACTGTAACGACTCGGCAGAACTCTCAGCAATGCAAAGTAATCACTCCCATCCCAGCCAACACAGGACTCCTGTCAGTGTTTCAGAAAAAAAAAAAAAACAACAAACCACACTTCTTTTTTTAAAATATGTGGCATAAGCTTGATACCATGTGGATGAATTATGAATCTTAAGAGAAGCAGCGAATTCAAGAATTTATGTTCTCACTTAACTGTAGTGCTTCATTTACACACATTTCCAGAAGTCACCAAAGGAGTGTAACTTAACTTGCTATTAAATCAGATGAAATTCCAGAAAAGTTGATGAAAGGATTGTATTCCTGAGGCTAGAAAAAGCAGACAACCTTTTATATGATGTGGTAATTAATACTACCACTTTCTCTAAGCCTTGTATTTGCTACTAAATCAAGAACACTAAACTTTACCTACAGTGTTTTTACATAGTTTCCCTGGAAGAAAGAGAAAGTAGCAGTATCATTACAGCTGACTATTCAAATCCAAGAACGGTGTCTTACAAATTATATATACAAATCCTGATCTGTCGCCCACCCCTATTCCCTAAAAATCCTTCCTCAGCCTACAAGAGCCTAAGCTCAGCACTGCACACTGTCTTCTAAGTTCCAGAGCTGAAAATGAGAGGGCACTGGCACAGTCTGAGAACATCTAAGTACTTTTACACCACTTTCCTTCATGCAAAATTCATCATATATGCTAAATGCTCTCTTTAGGCTTAGAAAGATAGCTTGAAAAGCCATCTGGGGGACATCTCTTCAAGTGGGAAACACCCACAGCAGTCAAACGTTGCCTACACCTAGGTAGTTAGTTCAGTAATGTTTGAAACATGCAGTTATTCTTCTACTGACACTGTAAAGCATCTGTATTACACCCTAATGAATCATAAGGAATGCATACGCAGGTTTGTGCAAGCACAAACTGCTTTCTGCTTTCTCAACCAAACACTCCTAAAATTTACCCATATAACTTGAACTGAGGTGTGGACAGTGAGTTCTGCAGCACAAAAGCATCTCTGACATGCAAGAGCTGCACAATATAATTCTACCACCAACAAATGCTCTAAGCACAATTTTTTCTAAGATAAGAATCATGCAAGAAAGTGATTTAATTTTATAATCTACTGAAGAGAAAGGCTGAGCAAGTCAACTACACAATGAGTAATACAGGCATAATCATGAGACAATGCTTAAAAAGAAAGGAGAGTAAGAGGCACCATTTCTTTAACTGAACTCTTCCAGGCATCATCCCAAAGAAACTATGTATCTAAGTGGCCTAATTCTGAAAAGCAAAATTGATGGTAGGCTAAATATGTAACAAAACTAGGAGCTGCTATATAAAATAGATAACCCGAAGGAAGAAATAAGAAAAGCAGAAGCCATCAAGTGTGCAACTGTAATGCTATCCCTGCAAAATCCAACACACAACAGGTGACTTTAAAGCACAGTACAGCAAGGCTGACGACTCATCCACGCTACCTGATGTTTCTTTAACATGCCCCAATTTTAAGAAACTTGAAAGCATTACAACTTGGGCTAACCCACAGATAAAAAATAAAAAAACTGTAGGAAAAAAAATTACTCAATTTGAATGTTTATACCCACTTCTCCAAACCAAATCTAGCACTAACTGCTGTGTGACTTCAAGTAATAGGAGAGTTAATAGAAGAAAAAAAATTGTAGTTCAAGAAGCAACAAGAAGCCAGATGAAAGGAAACAAGGCATCTGGAAATCTAGGTTTCAATTGATTGTCCACTTACAGAAACACAATTACATATTAAAAAACCCCACAAACCTCTCCTTTTTACCAAGTGATTGACAAAGATATACTGATAGCTCATCCAGCTTATCCAAGCAGTTTGCTTAAATTTCAACTGGAACAGTCTTTGACAATCCACCCAACTTGTTTGGTGACACAAATTTCGTCATTCTGATCTAAAGTCTCATTGCAGCTTTGCAGTTTTAGGCACAGATAAGATCAAAGCAATATGGAATCTTTTTAAAATGAGTTACTAATTAGAAAATGAGGTCCCTGCAACTTGAAATAATTACCGGAAAATTGTGAATCCTACATTTGCAATTAACTGTTTCCCAGATTTCATCAACTCTTTAAAATATGATAAACTTAAACTTTCTAAAACTAAACATGATGAGCTCCCCCCATATGTCTAACTGGAACCTTTAAAAACCATTCACTGCCTACCTGAACCATCACTGGAGACTGAACTTGCATTGATTCCAGAAAGGCCAAACAAGGGACATTCTCGATCAGTGTTTATATGACCCCACTTGTGGCATTTAATACATCTCACATTCCGCACCTAAAGGCAAGAAAGCCAAGTGACACAATTTAGTCAGCAATACAGCCTAATATTTACAGAAATGTCTGTGTTATTATGCCTAAGAGAAGCTTTTAAACTCACTGAAAAAGAGATGACAAAATTAAGGGAGTCCATGTGAATGTTCTGCAGTTAGACAACATTTGAAATACACCCAAGACATCCAGAGTGAAATTTATGTAACTTGCCTGGATACCAAATGGCTGATCTCTGATATTCATATCATCCTTAGCATACCTGTTACACAAACACAAAACAAATACTCAATTCACTATTATTTTCTTAAAAACATCATATACAAAACTACCTTTTGTTGCTAAGTGTGAACCCATTTCAGAGGTATAATTCTTGTAAACATTGTTTTAAATGCATTTTCAAATATGCATTAAATATCACACAAAAATAAATCTGAGCAAGGAAATAGTTCCAGGTTTACAGGTTTTATTAATCAAGTGTCAGGACATGACAAGATCACACAAGTGACCTCAAAAATAAAATAAGGAAAAAAAGGGAAAAAACCGAAAGTATATGAAAGGTAAACAATAAGAAAAAAAACTATTCAGATAAAATCCAGATATCTTACTTTTCTCGAGGGGCAACTTTTTGCCATTCAAATTTGTATTCAGTCTCTCCTTCTTGCTATAAAACAGAAAACATGGTAAGTTTGAAGTTTTCAGAATACACCATCCAGCAGGCCGATGTTTCAGAAAAAAAAAAGCATGTTTTAAGTAAGCAAGAAGAAAACTTAAAGAAATAATGTAATGAAATACCTCTTTTGTTTCCTCTTCGAATTTTCAGAAAGCATGCAAAGAAAAGAAATGATGCATTAATTACATACGTCAAATGCAGATGGTATCCCCCCCCTAAGCTAAAGACAAAGCCTTTTATGGTTTATACTAATCAATAGTGCAAATACTCAGGAAGTAGCTTTATTTAAACAGAGTGCACTTACAAACAACCAGCCTCTAGCATACAGCTACAAATCCTGTAAATCTAGAATCATCTTCTAAAAATATATTCATTTGTTATGTGATTAAAAAACTTTAAAAATTTTTTGCGGGAGTAGCAACAATACTTACTTTTAAGATGTTTTTTAAAAAAAGTTTAGTAATAATTGCTTCTTTGAAGTTGCATTTCCTCTAAGTTTAAGGGATTACTTTTAGAGCTTCTAAAGTTAAATAATTGCAAAACTTGGTCTACACGAATGAGTCCATTCAAGCATTCCCAAGTGATTTTATGCAAATGGGAAAGATGCATTTTAAAGGCAACATGTTTTCTCTTGGAGGGAATGTATTTTCTTAGTTCTGCACTTACATTCAGATCTTGCTAAAATTGAGTGATTAACATGAGTGTCCACCAGGTACTTAGTAACTTCCATTTATGACACTACTGAACAGACATAGACTCACCAGATACAGGTCAGGCAGCACTTTTGACTACTGAATCTCTGCATTTATTATTTTAAAAACTTCTGATAATTAATTTCTTGCTCTTGTATTTCCTATATTTGACAAGCATCAAGCTGAATTACAGGCATAACTTTTAAACGAAAGCAACCTGCTATTTCTATAAAGGAGAGCAGGCCAAAATACAAGTTTGTGTTGTCTGAGTCCGTTGCCTTGGTAAGGTCTAGTCCTCCTTGTCCAATGGCTTTATAATTGGCTAAAGAAATACCCTTGGTTGAGGACAGAATCTACGATGTTTCCTGGAAAGATATTTTATCTGTTTTTTCCCTTTACATTGAACTGTTGCCTTAAAAAACCCCAACCATTCTCTTTGAATGAAAATTAAAGTTTTATGAGACCAAAATTATTACATTATAATTATATATATGTCTGCATATTCCCACAGAAAGATTTTTAAAATCATACCTCCTATCATTACTTCACTATGAACGCGTTATTTTAAAATAAAATAGACTGTGCTTATTTCTTCAGAAGGTTTTTAGCTTTGCAGTACTCTCCCACAATCCCACAATCAGGAAGCTGCAATACCTTTCTTTGCTCCAGGTGGGGCCTCATACATGAAATTAAGACCATTCTTCACACGCTCATCACCCATAAGCAACCTAAATAAAAACAGCAGTTTGGGGTGTTACACACAAAACAGTCATATTGGTAAAACTCACAAAAAAAACCAAAAAAAAAACCAAAAAAAACCCCAAAAATTGTTCCGTATGAAATTTCTGAGATAACTAGCATTTTTTCATTTTTTAATGCGAGTAACAAAATGTGAGCATCAAAAAACCTCAGAGACTAGTGAACGCTCTTGCATGCTCCATTATGTACTAAAAATCACACATTTCAATCTCAACTGAAATGTAACATGTCCAGAGTTATGAAAAACAGATTTCTGTGTGATACAAATGTATTATTATACAAGGTTTCCTACTGTTCTGTGCAATGTAACATATTGTGAAATTAATTAGAAGACAGACATAAACCACTTTAAAAAAGTTCTTGTGACTTCTGCTTAATCAGACATAACTTAATGAGCGTCTGCCCTCTCCTACTACTACAGTCAATGGGAAACAATACTTCATATTGCTCACAGCAATATGACCTTGACTACTATGAAAACAAGACACGAGAAAGAAGTGTGTGATCTTAAGCCAATTCTCACCTATTATCATAGGATTCCTGTTCTTTCAGATACTGTTGCATTAATTCTTCTTGTTTCTTCTTATCGTATGAGATTTTCTGTTCTGCCATCCATACCTAGTTAAAATAATTAAGTTTCTACTCTAAACAAATAAAAAAACTATTGCAAAATATATTCATGTATAAATAACTGGTTTACTCAGTTCTAAATGCTTAACAAGGGACGATCACCACTCTAATCGCATAAAATACATTGTTTTTATCCAGTAGTTTAACAAACGAACTTCCCACAACAGTAATTTTGAGAAACTCCAAGTCCCAACAACATTCACACACTGAAAAGACAGGAGAAAATTTGGTAGCTCAAAAGGAAAAGTAGGCTCAGAAAACTCCCTGTGGGTGCCACTGTCTTCCCTGAAGTGACCCTTCCTCGGTGTTGTCTCAACACACCCAAGCCTCAGGTCCCCTCGGGGGTGCCTGGCATGGAGCATAGTTCTGGGGAGGACACCTGCAACCAGCTCGAGGCAGGTATGAAATACTGGGAAAACATGGGCACATCGTGACAGGCGGGGTTTTCCTGGACAGCCGCATAGTGCCTATTTATCCTGAGGATCAGGTGTTGAAAAGCCTGGGCCAGGAGAATGCGACAGTCGTACACACCTGGGAGCAACAAAACCCGAACCTTCAAGTATTTCTTAACTGTTTTCCCTGCCTCCTCCTTCCTCTTTGCCCCAGCCCTGATGCCATCACAGGAAGGTGAGGAGCACCACTCGGGCCGCTGCGGTGCCAGCAGCCCGTCCCGCCCGGGGCACCCCCGGGCCCCCCTCACCTTTTTGATGTTGGACTTTGAGGCGGGGTGAAAATCCTTCTTGCACATGAAGTTGGCGAACGACTTCCCCATGGCGGCGGCGGGGCGGGAGCCGCCGGCCCCTGCACGGACAGGCACAGCAACAGTGACAGGGCCGGAGGCGCCCCGGGGCCGCCTGGGCCGGGCCTTCCGGGTCAGCGGGCGGGCCTTCCGCGGGCGCCGCCGGCCCCGCCCCGCGCCCCTGCTGCCGCTGTCTGCGCCGGGCCCGCGCAGCGCCCGCAGCCCTCAGCCCTCAGCCCTCAGCATGTTCCCCCGGCCGCCACCCCGCTCCTGCGACACCTTCGTGGCGCTGCCGCCCGCCGCGCCCGGGGGCCGCGTGGTGTTCGGGAAGAACTCGGACCGGCCAGCGGATGAGGTGCAGGAGGTCGTGCACTTCCCGGCCGCCGCGCACCCGCCCGGCGCCGCGCTGGAGGTGAGGGCGCGGGGCAGGACCGGTCCTGCGGGAGGCGGCGAGAGCACCGCTGCCAGCCCTTATCTGCGTGCTTAGCCCGCGCTTCGGCCGGCGGATCGGGGGCGGTGACTCGATGTGTGCTCTGACCTCTTGCAGTGCACCTACATCAGCATCGAGCAGGTGGAGAGGACCCACGCCGTGGTCCTGAGCCGCCCCTNGGGGTGTTACACACAAAACAGTCATATTGGTAAAACTCACAAAAAAAACCAAAAAAAAAACCAAAAAAAACCCCAAAAATTGTTCCGTATGAAATTTCTGAGATAACTAGCATTTTTTCATTTTTTAATGCGAGTAACAAAATGTGAGCATCAAAAAACCTCAGAGACTAGTGAACGCTCTTGCATGCTCCATTATGTACTAAAAATCACACATTTCAATCTCAACTGAAATGTAACATGTCCAGAGTTATGAAAAACAGATTTCTGTGTGATACAAATGTATTATTATACAAGGTTTCCTACTGTTCTGTGCAATGTAACATATTGTGAAATTAATTAGAAGACAGACACAAACCACTTTAAAAAAGTTCTTGTGACTTCTGCTTAATCAGACATAACTTAATGAGCGTCTGCCCTCTCCTACTACTACAGTCAATGGGAAACAATACTTCATATTGCTCACAGCAATATGACCTTGACTACTATGAAAACAAGACACGAGAAAGAAGTGTGTGATCTTAAGCCAATTCTCACCTATTATCATAGGATTCCTGTTCTTTCAGATACTGTTGCATTAATTCTTCTTGTTTCTTCTTATCGTATGAGATTTTCTGTTCTGCCATCCATACCTAGTTAAAATAATTAAGTTTCTACTCTAAACAAATAAAAAAACTATTGCAAAATATATTCATGTATAAATAACTGGTTTACTCAGTTCTAAATGCTTAACAAGGGACGATCACCACTCTAATCGCATAAAATACATTGTTTTTATCCAGTAGTTTAACAAACGAACTTCCCACAACAGTAATTTTGAGAAACTCCAAGTCCCAACAACATTCACACACTGAAAAGACAGGAGAAAATTTGGTAGCTCAAAAGGAAAAGTAGGCTCAGAAAACTCCCTGTGGGTGCCACTGTCTTCCCTGAAGTGACCCTTCCTCGGTGTTGTCTCAACACACCCAAGCCTCAGGTCCCCTCGGGGGTGCCTGGCATGGAGCATAGTTCTGGGGAGGACACCTGCAACCAGCTCGAGGCAGGTATGAAATACTGGGAAAACATGGGCACATCGTGACAGGCGGGGTTTTCCTGGACAGCCGCATAGTGCCTATTTATCCTGAGGATCAGGTGTTGAAAAGCCTGGGCCAGGAGAATGCGACAGTCGTACACACCTGGGAGCAACAAAACCCGAACCTTCAAGTATTTCTTAACTGTTTTCCCTGCCTCCTCCTTCCTCTTTGCCCCAGCCCTGATGCCATCACAGGAAGGTGAGGAGCACCACTCGGGCCGCTGCGGTGCCAGCAGCCCGTCCCGCCCGGGGCACCCCCGGGCCCCCCTCACCTTTTTGATGTTGGACTTTGAGGCGGGGTGAAAATCCTTCTTGCACATGAAGTTGGCGAACGACTTCCCCATGGCGGCGGCGGGGCGGGAGCCGCCGGCCCCTGCACGGACAGGCACAGCAACAGTGACAGGGCCGGAGGCGCCCCGGGGCCGCCTGGGCCGGGCCTTCCGGGTCAGCGGGCGGGCNGGGGGCCGAGATGGGCGCCAACGAGCACGGCGTGTGCATCGGCAACGAGGCGGTGTGGGGCAGGGAAGAGGTCGGCGATGGGGAAGCTCTCCTCGGCATCCCCCTCGTAAGGTGTGCACAGGCTTGCTTTTTTTGTTTTTTTTTTTTCCCCCTTCCTCCTTTTTGGTAAATGGTACCGGATTTGAAACTTACGCGGAAACCTAGTTTGAGTTATATGGGGAAATATGTGCTTTCACTTTCAGAAGACATTTCTTCCCCTGTTCTACTCCTGGTTAAAATAAGTACTTCTTGGCACATGCACTAGATATCTGCCAGGAGCCTGTAAGAAGTATCAGGCACTAGACCAGAATCTGACAAAGAAATTAGCAAACGTTTTTCTTTTTATAAAATTTATGCTAAACTGAAACAAGACTTTAAAGAGCTCAGGTGGCCTTCAGGCGCTACTGTTTCAGCCTTTTCCTAGGGTCTGTACTCCTTTCCTATTCCCCCATCTTTCACACACATGTTTTTAAGTTTTAGTCTCAGCTACCCATTTTCACGTAAATAACAAGTTCATATTCCTACCCTATGCGTGCCAGGGTAACTCTCATTAACCTACAGCCGTCAGACAATTCTTTTGGTACAGTTTCCCCCCAGTCCAATACCTGCACAGAACCTGTAAGCGTTTTTTAGGATCTCTCTCCCTGCCTTTCTGTATTTCCATGTGGTGTTTTTCCCCATGTCAAGTACACAGAGGACACATTTCAAATAAGCCCTTTACCTGACTTGTGTTCCTCTTACCAGATCATACAACGGGCAGCTACATATAGAAATATCATTCCAGGTCAGTTTGAATACTCAGGCTGAATAATTCTATGTGGAGTTTATAGTTCCAAAAATAACATCTTCCTTTTGTTTTAGGCTTGGACTTGAGAGAGCAGACACAGCTGAAAAGGCTCTTAGTGTCATAGTTGATTTGCTGGAAAAATACGGACAGGGAGGAAACTGTATGGAGAGCCACATGGCATTTACATACCACAACAGTTTTCTGATAGCTGACAGAAAGGAAGCATGGGTGCTGGAGACATCAGGAAAATACTGGGCAGCAGAAAAAGTAGAAGGTATGGATGATTCTCTTCATTTTAAACATTTCAAGTGCAATGACCACAAGTAGTTCTCCAATCTTCATTTACCATTTCATTAAGGCACCAAAGTAACCTCGAGCTACATACATGTGCCTGTAAACAGCAGGAGTTGCTTCCTAGGGCATGAGTGTGGAGTAGCTGGCAGTTTGTCAGAGGAGCTGAGTGACGAGGGCCTTTTCAGAGCCAGAGATAACCACTCCTGCACTTGGAAAACAGAGGACAGCAAGGAAGTCAGGATGAGAATGACAGCAGCATACGTGGTCTTAAGGATGGTTGCAGTCCATGACAATTTCATTTGGGGACAGGACTGATGTACTGGGCCCTGTAGTGGCTGATTCTTCCAGTGGACTTAGGAAGACAAACTAGATCTTTGGAGGTCTCAGAGGAAGGATGTAAAGGTAGGAATAATCAGGATAGAACTTGAAATACAATGTTGGCAATAGAAGCAAATGAGTCAGAAGTGAGTGGCAGTGAAAATTCAATCAGAAAAATACATATAGTTGGGGAGAGAGGGCCAAAAATAAACCACCAGACTCACTGATTTTGTAGGAAATTCTTCAGGGCGAATTTGCTTTACTAAGCTAATTGTAAACAAAATACCAAGAAAAATCATTCAATGTATTAAAACAACTCTTTCCACAACTTACAAACAGGAGGTGTACGGAATATTTCCAACCAGCTCTCTATCACAACCAAGATTGACAGAGAACACCCAGAATTGAGGGAATATGCCAAAAGCAATGGCTGGTGGGATGGGGAAAAGGAATTTGATTTTGCTGCCACGTATTCTTATGTCAATACTGCCAGAATGACCACATCCGGAGGCCGATACTGTGAAGGCTATAAACTTCTGAACAAACACAAAGGTATCCTTTTTAATTTTTTTTCAAGATATGCAAAGTATTTAGTGAGCTACAATAATTTAAATCATAAATGATTATACCTCTGATGCAGGCAATCATTCACATGACTTAGTGAACCAGAACTTATTAGAATAACTTTTTGCCTAAAAGAGAAGTGCTGAACTTGAAAATTTCTATCAATTTTTGCTAATTTATTGAGGAGGAAAAATTAAAACAAGGGTCAAATATCAAATATACAGAGCTCCAGTAACAACACTGAGAGGTCATATTATGACCATACCACTAAATGCCCTGTAAGACCTGTTCTGAAACATTTTGATAGGCTACCTATTATTTCTGTACTGCTAAGGAAAAAACCTAGAGGCTAAAACAGATTCCCAGCAGTTTGCAGCCACAAAGAAACTTACGAACGGCTTCAGTCAGGTACCATTTATATAAGACAACAGCACAGCATCCAGATACGTATCTTGCATTTATTTTTGACGTTGATTTTTAAATCTTTGTAGTTTCACTGTAATGGCTACTCTAAACTTGTGTAGTCTACTAAAATACACCGAGAGCAGAACAAAATAGTTTTCTGTACTCTAAGCAGTCACTAAGTCATACACTTACTTTTCTGACCTCTAGAGAAAGAAGCTATTACTTCTCTTCTAACTGCATCCATCTAGCAGGTTTTTGCTGTAGTTGTACTCACATGCTCTTTTGAAGTAATTAATCTGAACTAAGATGACATTGCACCCCTTTGTTTCTTTAATTTATCTGGCTGAACTCTGCCAGACCAGGTTTAGCATTTACTTAATGCATCAGAGTGAATTACTTTTGCTGTCTTGCTCTAGTGATCATGTAAATCCTGCATTCATTTTGGGAATTGCAGGTTCTGAATACTGAAAGCATTTTCATAATACCTGTATTTACTTGTATTATAAGAATGCTGAGATTGTATCTGTATTTTCATTATAAATCCCCATTTTCAGGCATTTACCTGAGCCATTTTAAAAATCCCACTAGGTGTTCATGTTATCAGCCTCATATGGTTCACTTTGCTTAGATTTATTTTAAATAGGTGCCCTAACAAAAAGCTATTTGGTTTACAGCATCAGTAAAATCACTGATTTCTTCATCTGTCCTTCCCTGCTTTTTCACTCAGTGGCATTACAGTTGTGGGGTTTTTCCAGGCTGCCTACTACGTGAGGGCCATTTTTAGAGACGTATTATTTATATTTCAAAAAATAGGGAAGGTATTTCAAGCATACAAAGTAATAAAGTCTAGTGGAAATACGCAGTACCTTCTTCCCTGCTGGACAGGTTGCCAAGTTGTAGCTGACAAATTGATCATTGCTTCTTTTAATTTCTTTAATTCTTCAACCTTTCTAGGCAACTGTAGGAATACTTAAGAGTGTTTTCTTGCCGAAATGTAGTGCTGCTGCATGCCTGTCTACAGGCAACCTGGGTCATGTATGAAAAAGTAATATGGGAGACATCTGACTTAGCAGCAGAGTAATTATTTTAAGAGGAAACAGCAAGGCAGTTTAAAAAAAAATTTTTTAAGCAGTTAGAACTCACTAAGGGAAACACTAAAATATTAAAATGGTAGATGATACCTTCAAATAAAAAATAAAAAGAGTGAGTGAACTAATGTTTTTCTGCCATAAGCATATACTGTACTGGTATATCACATGTGAAGAGAACACCATTCTGCAAGTGCTGCCTGTTAGAATATTGAGCGGTTTGGTGACACAATGCCAGCATCTGAGCTTCGGCGTACACTGTGCAGCAACAGTGGTATCACCTGAACAGGCATACGTGGGAAGGGGTTTGCTCCTCCTGAGCAGAAGGAGTTACTTTCATAGACACTGGGCACTATACTTCACACAGGTTGGTTAAGACTTCTCTACGAATGGATGTACTACTGTAGTTTCTGAGCATAGAATATAATGCCACTCCAGTGCATCCTTGAAGAGGATTAAAATAAAAAAAAACCCAAAAAACCTCCCCAAAAAACCAACACATCCCCCCCTCAAACAAATGACAGTCTTGGTGTTTCATTTTCAAAGTTTCACACAAAATCCATACATAGATGTTATTATTTTTATAATTTCAAAACAACATAGTGGTATTAATTCTGTTCAAATACCAACCAGTATTATAATGATATATCTTAACTTCCACAGAGTGCTCAAAGTTCAGCATTTAATCCAAGCTACTAATTTTCATCTGAAAAGTTACTTTGTGAATGACCATTTGCTAGCCCTATGCAATTTATCTTTCTGGGAAATACCATTTGTCTTTCTACTCTCCCTTTTTTAAGTCATGTTCTTATCACCTCTCTTTGAAATAAATACTTTGGAGAAAGCAATACAAGTGTATTATATATTAAGGTATGCCATTAGGATGATTTTTTTTTTCTCTGCCAACACAGACAAACTAAAACTGGCATTGCTTATTAAAGGAAAAAGCAGCCAGTTGTAGGGAACATGTCATTCAGCTGGTATTGTAAGTAGCTCTGTGGCTAAATAATTGTATTGTATCTTGAATAGGCTCTATCACTTCTGAAATAATGATGGAAATTCTTCGTGACAAAGAGAGTGGCATTAACATGGAAGGTGGATTTATGACAACTGGCAGCATGGTGTCTGTGCTGCCTCAGCAGCCTAATCTGCCTTGTATTCACTTCTTTACTGGAACTCCAGATCCTGCCAGGTGATGTAGCAGCAAGTAATTTGGATAAAAAATTGTAAATATCTAAACGAAAAAGTGCTGCAGTTTGTCCAATTATATTCCTTTTTGCTTTGGGTTGGTTTTTTTTTCCCCCTGAAAAAGCACAATCAGAACGTAGGAGGAACATAATGTACATTATGTACATTAATAGTATCTACCAACCTACTTAATGAAACACTGCTGTGACAATACATCAGTTAGATGTTTTTTTTAATACTTCTTCCTTCAAAGAAGCATGTAGAAGAATGGGGAAAAATACAGCAATTTACTGACTCAACAATTTTAACAAAACCGTGTCAGTAAAGGATCTCTGTTCTATTTTCTCTTTCTAGGTCTGTATTCAAGCCTTTCATTTTTGTGCCTGGTATTACTCAGTTATTAAAAACTACGTCCCCTACATTTGGTCATGATGATCCAGTTAAGAAGAAACCACGTTTTCAGAGTAAGCCAGATCGAAGACATGAGCTTTATAAAAAACATGAAAGTGCTGTTGTAGTTATGGAAACTATCAAGGTACGTTGATTAAATTAGATTTCAATGCAAGCAGGTGGTTTATATAAGGTCCTTGCTCCACATTTTGTTAATGTGATACCATTTAATGCCCTTCAATGGATTGCAAAGAACAGTGCCCCAAAGCCCAGTGTGTTGGCATCTGGCAGGCACGTGTTTCTAACACTGAGAATTGCAACCAGCACTGTGCTGTACTGGCAGGCCAAGCCCCAGGTGAGGATCTGTGCTGCTCACCTTGCAGAGCAGCCCCCTACAGACTCCTACACCAGTCAGGTACTGCGGAAATGTTTGATCAGCCACAGGCACAACTCCTGCTAAGAGTTCTTATGACTATTCAGGCCCCCAATCTCAGGTGGAAAGGAGAGCTTGCCTCTGATCATTGCTTGGTACAGACAGGAAAGGAAACAGGATGACAAAGATAGCTGAACACAAATGTGAAGCAGGAAGGTAGGTGCTTACTTTTAGCAGTAACATCTTTCCTACTTAAAGATACATGTTCTTAAAAATAAGTCATATGCCCATTTAAGTTTTGGTAACTAATATCTAAAGCATCTTTAATTTTTCTTCAATCCATCAGATGAGGGAGATGAAGTGAATGCTAGATTTTAGGAAAGATACCTAAGAAAACCTGTCATGATACTGGCTTCTACCAACATAGATATGTACCCTAAAAACTGTTAAAATATTAAAATAAGGACAGTAGAATAGAATTTTGTTAGGGTGATCACTACATACTCTGTATAGTTTTTAGTGAAATAAATATTTCTTTTCACAGGACAAAGGTAAAGACATGCTCAAAGAGATACAGGAGTTGGAGAAACAGAAGATAAGTCAAATGGAATCAATCTTGCAAAATGGATGTCTTGAAGATAAACAAGTGGTTAATCTTTTTTCACAATGTGTAGAAGAAGAACTCAAAATATATAGCTAAGAATATTTTTTGAATGTGGTAAAATTTGGATTATAATTGGGTTTTCTAATGAATAGGCTATATAGATGAACATCCTGTTTTCAGTATACCACATAGCATGGACAGTTTTAAAAATGTGGATTCCTATTCAGGACAAATCGCTTTTAATTGTAAGAAGCAATGTGGAAAAGACTCCTAAGAGCCAGGTAGTGGCTTTGTGTGTGGCACAAAGCTGTCAGCAGAGATTGATTCTGCCAACAAACAGATGCAATTAGAATGCAATAGCTTGACTAAAGTGGAGAACAACCCCACCTCTGAATGAAGAACACTAACGCAGATTAGGAGAACTCAGTTCTAGCATGCACACATGTAGCTTTTATTGTCAAGAGAATTGTAGCAGAATTTCAGAGTACCTGAATTAAAATGGCCATGCTGAAGACTTTGCAAAATGTAGATGCTGTGATGAACACTAAAGAAAAAGGAAAGTGATATACAAATCAAGTAAGATTGATACTCAGTTGTTTGGTAAAACCATTCTAAGATACATTTCATATATGAACCTCCTACTCCTTCAATGTTAAATGAGGTTAAGAGTTCAAGGTATATTAAAAACAAATCACAGTTATAATTTTGCTGTGAGTGATTGTAAAATCTTCACTTCCCTGTCTATTTTCCCCACCCTGATAGTGAAAAATAAACTCATTTATATACAAGATGATTATTGTCAAATTAATTATGCGGTGTGCTTTATAACATCATGGGGGAGTTCTAAAATGTTTCTTGAATTGTTACTTTTCAAAATTGGGCAACTAGAAAGAAGAGGCTGGGGTACACAAGTATATACATGTACTCAGCAGGACACTTAAAAGTACTCTGAAATTTTTTCACTTCATATAAAGCCTTTTCAACCATGACTTGTTTTGCTATAGTTAATAGACTACGGACTTAATTTAATCAAGCTTTTTGCCCTGCCATGAACTCTTCCTTCCTGATCCTGTTTAAAAGTAATGATCAATATATGACACCACTTTTATTATCTGTGGCAGCGGACAAACTAAACAAACAACAAAGAAGATTCTGATTTTACCACATGATCAATAAGTCAGGATAACAAGCGTGACTGTAAGGAAAAACAAAACCAAAAAAAAGCACTCAAAATGCAGTGCTTCTACAAACCTTCAGAAGAAAACATGTAATATGAAATGGTGCACTAGAGCTGCAGCAGCAATGCAAGACATGACACTGCATCCCCACAGACACAGCAAACCACAGAAAGATCATTCTTGGATGATTTTTCACATGCAGTTTTCTCATTCTGTAAACTGTTCAATAACCCACTGGTAAAAAAAGTTAAATGTAAAGAATAGATAGTCAATGAAGTTTGCAGAATTAATAAGAAAATTAAGAGCTTAGCAGAATTCTTTCTGATTCTACAATAAAAGTAGAAATTAATTTGGGATGCTGTGTTCAGATCCACAGCAAGAAACTACTGAATTAGGAAAGGCTCATGAACTTCCTAGTTCTAGTGACCTAATGTGTACCACGTGGCAGTAGCAAGCAAGACTGAGTGGGAGGTAAGACAAAGTATGTTTGAGTTGACTGAACATTTTGTACCTCTGTTGACAACAAAATTTCTTAGAAGTTCAATAGCACAGTGGTTCAATACAGAAGTTCAATAGTCCAGTTCGTTAACTGGAAGATAGATTTAATAAAAATTTGCTGTATTTATCTTCGCTGTTTTCCTTATGGGATGTCCGTATCTAACAATTATCTATCTTCTCCTGGTTTTGATCATGAGTTGTTCTACACTGACTGTTTCATAGCTTCAAAGCATCAGTAAATGCCAGGTGAAACTGCTGGAAACAAAGGTATGGATCAAGTTTTCAGGCAGCATAGCAAACCAAGTGAAACAGTTTCATGCTACAGTGCAAAGATTGAAGTTATACAGGAAGAACAATAGTGAAGTTGGAGCAGGCTTTTAAGTGAAGTTCTTGGCCAGTTAATTATGGGGTGGCAATTAACTAGGTTAAGCACATTGGTCCAGTTATAATGTAGGCAGATACAGTCCAACTGTGCCTCTTATTTATGTGTTGCTTTTTCCTTTCTGGTTTATAGGATATAAAGTAAAACCAATGTAATGTGTGGAGACAGTTCAAGTGATGGCCAACAGAACACAGGACATTTCAGTACCTTTTTCCTTGGGATTTCATCCTTCTAGAAGACATGCAATGTAAAAACAGAAAATAAAGATGGGATCAGGAGAAATAAAGAATCCTCCCTCCCACAACCATATATTAAAACGAACCAAACAAAAAAATCATAATGTCCCCTAGAGGGCAATCTTTGCACGGGTTTTCACCTAGGAATGCATCTTACAGCTGACTTTAAAAGGTCTAGAGCTTTAGGATCATTATTGAAATAAAAAAAGTACTAAAATTTCCTACTAGAAAACTAAGTGTTACATCCATCCCTGTTCATTGCAACAATTATTTTGAGATTAGTCCTAGAAAAAGGATCCAGTTTTTCACTGGACATTCCTCCAGACTTGTTCAATAGGTGTTTTCATGGGACTTAGCTTCCAAGTTAAGAGATTTATCCCAAACTAATCCACCTTCAAAATAAAGGAAGTCATTGCACCACTGACCACTTCTTTAAACCAAAGCTGTTTCTAACTACCAGAAATCCACACAACAGTATATCAGCTATTGACAGAACACGAGCTTGTCAACTATTCAAAACTTGCCACTGCTCCTCGGTGGAAGCAAATATTTATCAGATAAAAGGGCTACTTAACTTTCTAAAGCAATTCAAAGTCTATTCTTGGCTTCCAGAAGTACCCAGTGATTTAGAAACAAAGTATTATATCCTGTATTTAATTTCTAGTTTCTTTAGTCTATTTAGTAACCATCACAGATTCATCAGACTAATGGGTATGATATCAGTAGTCACAATGATGTAGCAATAAATTTAACAGAATTTGGTGTTGGTTGATAATTAAAGGCGTTATCGGTATTAAACTTGTAACAGCCTTTTCTAAACAGAAATTTTGAGTAATTTCTTACTTAAAACAGATATGTTGTGTTCAAATCTAGGGGAAAGCAGAGCCATTACAAAAAGGGAAGAAGGACTTTCGTGATGAAAATTAGAAAGACAAGAGTGCAAGAACAATGACTGTCAATCGAACTGTAAAACTGCCCTAAGACCAAATTCTTGAATGTTTGAAGAATTTTTTAAAAATTGCATTTGGTAGGTAGATGATAATGTGAAACTGCTTTAGTATGGATGTGTTTTTGGTTGGACACCATTAACAAGTGCTCTGCTTACTTTTAAAGGATCAAGGGCAGATTCAAGAAATACCAGGACTGAAACCCAAGAGCCATGTTAACAAATCTCTCAGAAAAATACATTTTTTGTAAACCTTGACAGGCACACATAACCCTCTCACACACCACATCACAGCTGAGAACTCTGAAATCAAGGAACAGATTTATTGACAAGTTGCAGTATTTAGAAGCCAGACATACGTAAGTCACACATATCTAATTATTCCAAAATATTTGATGCAGCTGTCTTCAACATCCATAATGGAAACACGCTATTGTTTTCCTTTGCGGCCACAGCCTGATACAAACATCACTTATTTTGTTGATGGAAAACACTAAAATGTACCAGGTTGTATGGCATACATAAGCAGCAGGATGTTATATTTCTGTGCACACTGCAATTAGACTGGCAGTAAAAGGAATTTTTTTTTTCAATTTAAGTCTTTAAGCAGGGAATTACAGCAACCATAAAACAACTGCTTGTTGAACAGTAGCTTATGCTGCTAAAATAAATTTAATTCTTAATACAAAGTAGATGCAAAAGTAGCTGTAATAAAAATCTGTGTACTAAAAAAAAAGGAAAGACAGAAGGGAAAGACTTTTTTAAAAAAGGATGAGAAGAGTTATTCATATGCTTGAGCAAATAATTTTTAAATACCTGGATTCCTTTCCCTCACAACATAAAATTTTTATATAGACATATAAATGCTGTTCTTGCAGATTTAAAAGGGCAGCATAATGGCTATCAGATACAATACTTTGTCTTTAACCTTCTCAAAATATTGCAGAAGACACACAGGTCCTCAGATTCTGCCTTCAGTGCACAGGAATCTGAATGACACTGAAGTAACTAGTAGGATGATACCTGAGGTTTATTAGAAACAATCAGCTAAACTCTAGGATCCTTAGCTACTCTAAACCCTAATCTGGATGTTCATTTAGGATTCTTTATATAATAGATTTAAAATTCATTAATTTAATTTTAAAAGTTTCATGATTTGAAAAAGAATTTCGTCTTGCATATGTATCCAAGGCTTCCATAAAATCTTTACTTGAGGCTGGCACTTCTGAATTAAACTGTAAAGGCTAATATCAGAATGTAAAAGTCTGCTCTTGATAAAGCTATTACTACCACTGTAAGGCAAAATTTCAGAGCAAATTGTTTATTCCATTATATAATTTCCTATTTTGGGAGAGTGCTGGATATTTTTATGGTTTTTATGGTAGGTTTGAACAAAACCATTACTTATTCCACTCAATATTTGCTCAGCTTTAATCTCCTCATATTGGAAACATTGTCACAACTATTCTATCTTTATAAGTGGAATATTTAATTCTACCTTTATAAATGGACTATTTATCTTTAAGGGAGAAAAAACCCACCTGATCTGAGGTGTAAGCAGCCAAAAAAAGTTCCTGGTGTTAGACAAGAGCAGAGTATTAAAAACTGAGGTATGATAGAAGAAATCCTACTTCTGTGAAGCCAGGGGGAAGCCTGACTGCAAACAGGCATCAATACTTCACCACACTAAAATATGGAGAACATCCAGCAACATGAAAAATACCCTTCATGGGTTTTTTTTTCCTCATTGTGGCATCAGTCATTAAAGCTGCAGTTACAATGCCTCTAAAATACAACAGTGACATGTATCATTTTACTATTTGTTTTGCTCAAAATGGAAAAAAATGCTCTAAATCCAGAGCATCTGGTTTTGTTTAGTTGCATTCTGGTTGGAATGCTGACTAAATACAACTTGCTACTATTTTCTTCAGAATAGACACAAGTAGAACCACATCTCTTAATTTTACAAGGGAAACTAACACAGTTCTCTGGGAGCTCTGAGAAAGAAATACTTCCAATTTCAGTAGTGAAGGCAGAGGAGGTGGTCACGCTCACCCCTACCTGTCCTTTGCCTGCATGCTCAGGTCAACGGCTCTCAAGTGCAACTGATTTCTTGGGAATAAAGCGGTAATACAAGTATTCATCCCGGAATTCAAACTCATTCGTGATGTGCTGGATGATGCCTCCCTTGAGCAGCCTGTCCCCGTACACCACAGCTTCTCCCCGGTCAGAGGCAAGGCCAACTTGCATGAGCCAGTTCACCAGGTCACAGCCAAAGAAGATGCCAGTGGAGATCTTTGCACCACACCTGTATGTCAAAGGAATGATTCACCCACATGTTCTGTAAATCTGGTATCACCACTGCACGATGGGCAAAGGCAAGGAAAAGTAGCAGGAAACAAGGAAAGACATCGTGATAGTTAAGAGCATGTTAGAAGAGAATTTGCAAATTTTGTATATCAGGGACATGCCAATGCTCGCTACCTTTTCCTACAGACATTTCAATGAGAAGCAATATGTATATACAAAGCTGTTATAGGCTTGCGCAAATAAAATTCAGTGGACATCAACAGCATTTTTCCTAAAAACTCACACAGTGTAACTTATTTCTTGGATACTTACTTCCCATGTACTTCTTACCGTGACCCTTTCTGCAACAAAATATCTGATCTGAGAACAACCTGCCCCCAGCAATAGGGATTCCGTTTGAATTTTAATTCTTTTTATAATTTCTGAACACTTTTAAACAAACAGTAACTGCTCACATATATTGTAAACAAGCCCCATTTATAACCTGCATATCCTGTTAAATATTTACCACACAGACAGTACTAAGAATAAACAAAACCTTTACAACAAGACTATCTTTTTTATGCATTTATGAGGCATCTACCTAGTTTCAATACACATACCATGCAAAAATTTACCTGCAGCAATGAATGTTTCTGGTTATCTAAAATCTACTCTGTGAAACCCAAGCACAGGGTTTCTAAAGGTGATTAGGAGCTAAAAGACAGCATAAGTCAAATTTCTCCCTATTTTTTTTCAAAGTTAAAAGCAGCAGTAACACAGAGCAAGCGTTAAAATCTATTAGCAGACGCAAAAATGAAAATAAAATAAAATCCATGATTACAAGGTCTCAGTTATAGCACATTTAAATCAAAAGGATAGGATCAAGTTAGATGAATATTTAAAATGAGAAGATAAATGCATTGTTTTAATTCACAAGGAGAAATAAGACAAGAAACAAGTTCTGCATGAACATAATATTACAACAATAAAGCAATGAATGTCATATTTTCATGTATTTTCAGGTGTATATATGATTAATAAAAACCATAAAATCCAATTAAACAAACAACCCAAAGCCCAAGAAACCACAATAGCAGCAGAGGCATGGGAAACACAGCTGTAAAATCTGTTCTGTTTCACAACAGACATTTTCTGATACATTTTTCTTATGGAACATTACTGACTTCTGAAAAACTGAACAAAACCATGATGCTGTCTAAAAGTTTTACAATGTGGTTTTGGACTACCTGACCACTAAAAGACCACCCTACCCTGCCAAACTAGTCCTACTTAAAAGCTTACATGACAAGAATAGTCAAAGTGTCCCGTTAGAACGATTCTTCATGTCTCCATTTCCTACATTTAAATAAAGGCAGAATCTTTTTCTTGTTCCTGCTGCTTCTGTCTGCATTTCTCTTCTCATCCACCTACATACATCTGAAGGCATAATGCTTGATTTAGGTACCATAATTTGCCTCTGAAATCTTTACTGATCTCATAAATTGAGGTTTAGGCCTCATTAGAGGTATGAGCAAAAGAAATTATATAAACTCAAAAGCTGTTGAAGCCCTAAACCCACTATAATCTCACACACTGAGTGGCCTCTGAGTACACACTAAAATCAGTTGCAACAGTTTTGCCTCCTATAAAAGCTACATATTAGTTAACATTTAGTTACAAATACAGACAGCATCTTACTCTACAAACAAAATAAAGGAAGGGTCTCAATGCATTATTACAGGTATTATCATACACATTTTTTAGAAAGATTTTATCCTCTGAACTACAGTTAAATGCAAAACCTGGGGAAATCCCTTAGTGATATAAAACTTTCTATAATTAATTTAAAACCTAGGTGGGATAGTATGATAACTTGCACCTCAATGTTTCAGTCTGAGGTTAGAAACATTTCTCTGTTAAGAGTTAAATTTTTAATCCTTTTCTTAAGGTTTGAATAAATATGCCACAACAGGAATCACCCACAAAATTAACTGCATTGGACTACTTTCAAAAGGTGAGCCATGTGCTTTGTAACAGGTTATATGTGCAGGGAAGAACCTTACCTTCTGTCTCTGACAATACTTTTGACACAGTGATCTCTATGATAACGAACAAACTGTTGACAAGTCATCCTGATTTCCTCAGGTACAGAGGCATCTGTATGCCCTGCTGCTTCTCTTCCACCCCAGAAAAACTCAAGTCTAGGAAAAAAAAAGAAGAAAAAGAAAAATTAAAGACAGCAAATCAAGTAGATGATTTTTTTTGAAATAGCAAATAATAGAATGGGACTCCCAAGAAGCTTATCACATCCTCTTTTTGTGCCCAATACTTTACATATAATCTTCCTAATATATTTGTATGGCTTTTGAACACAGAGGTGTTATTCTAGGCTTGGGCAGTAGGAAAGTCAGAGAGTACCTGGGAGCCAGCTCTAGCTGCTGGTTTCACATGGCAGCCAGTTAGCTAAAGGCAGCTTTGTACAACTCACTCCTCCCCTGTGGAAGTGCCTGTCCACACAAAGTACTCGCATGAGGTTATGAACACAGGGCTTTAAAACAGTGATGATATATTCTGATCCACCATCCACATTTAAGTTTTAGTTTATCAGCTGAAATTATTTCTGAAGATCCATCATTTGGCAAAAATTTCACCTCTAGGGAGCCTGCAGGATTTATGTCTTTGAAAGTGTCACTAGGACAGCAGAAAAACTTCACACACAGTGAACTGCAAGTACCTCTCCACAAGCGGGAGAGAAGAGAAATTTGGAAGATTAACCAAATAGGAAATGGAATTCTATAGCACTGAAAACTCAACACCCTTCAAAAATTATTATCAGTAATAATTACGTTTATAGGCAGAAGGGTAAAGATTCTATTTACCTTCGCTTGAATGGTAGAATGATTAAATGCTTATCTAAGCCAAAAATACCAAAGCAAATGAAGCCCTGGAGGAAAAAAAATACAGAAAAAGCAACATTAAACAAAAACTTTGGTTTCTACAGAACACAAGTTAAAAACCCAGTGCCAAATATATTTCATGTATACATGTAAAGTATCCCTCTTCTCTAAATATCATTCAAAACGCATTTTGTTTCTGTTTTGATTTTTCATTTGGACCTTAAAAAGATATATCAATACCTAACAGTCCATCACATAAACCCCTCAAGAAACAGTTCAGTAAAACTAATGCTGTGATATGCCACTTGACACTTTGGGATAACTGGCAACCTTACACAGCCAGGTATTAAACTGTCTTTGTTAATGCCAAGGAAAGAACAGACTTATTGTAATTTGACTGCTAGAATGCTCTCTACTTAATCAATTTTTCTGTGCAGCTTTTATATAAAACTACTATCATTACTTGATACTGCAGTGCATCTTGTAGGAACATGTGCCCATGGAGCTGTAAGATGTTCCTCTAGTATGTGTATTAACACTGCCTGGCTTTCACCTTCATGGGTAACAAAGCTGCCGTGTGCCAGGTGCACTGAAATAGGCCACGTGCAGCCAGAACCAGCATCCATCTTCAGCTCCTTGCTATGGTGCTGTCACTGAAACCAGAGATAGGCATTTAAACCTTTCAGAGAAAGCACCCATGGAGCCATCTTGCAACTGGTGTAACTCCACAGAAGAGACACCAGTGAAGCTTTGGTACAAATAAGGCTGAATTCCTACTCGGTTTCCATGAGCATTTGGCATTCAGTTGTCATTTGCACCTTTGAAAGCGTTCATGGTCATAGAAGATGTACGTTATCTGCTGCAACACCCACTAACAAGGTAATTTTCAGAACAAACATTGGTAAGTACCTGACCAAAATTAAACACAGCACAGAAGAACTGCAGTTCCACATACAGCCTCCCAGGCTCCTGGTTGAACAGCCACCACAAACAACTGGAGAGATTCTGTAAAGAAAATAGAAAAAGAACAAAACCCACAAACATAACCTGACTGGTAAAAATCAAAACCTTTCTTCTCTTCACATACTAATAATTCTTGCACAATTTTCGTGGTCTCTATTTAAGGAATGATTCAGATAAAGACAAGTAAGAGGGAATAAACACCTTAAAATGTCATTTTAGTTAGGCTTAATAGCTTGGTGGGAGGGGGATACTTGGTTGTTTCAAACATAATAACGCAAAACAACAGTGTAAGAGGTCCTCCCTCTTTACCTGTTTATGTAAGGAACTTGCCTTAAGCATACTTAGGTTTCCAACATAACACAGACAATATTAGCCCAGACAGATTTGCAGTACTTGTCTTCAGGCTGCTTAGCTGAGACCAGTGCTTTCTACATATTTCCTGCAGAGTTAGGATTATGTTAAGCTGAAGCACATACCACTTGAGCTATTTGAGATGCCTGATAGAAGGAGGAAACCTCCAAAGTTAACCCATTTGGGTGTAAAGGGTACTTCTTTAAAGTAACTGATCTTATTTCATAGTATCTACATTCAGTAATCATTCAGATACAGCTAAAATATAGGCTACGCCTTAAATATAAAAGATGTAAAAAAATACACTGGCATGGAATATTTGATACAGAAAATTTGAGAGAGGGAATCATTTCATTTTGTCATTGAAGAGAACCTGAAAAGCAACAGCAGTAGCTATTAACCCACATTGTTGTTCTGCACTGTCCTGCTTTGTAGTATTACATATCTGTGCCACAGTATGTTCCATTTCAAATAAAAATACTTTCCTCAACTGTCATCCACAAGAAACTCAACTTTCAGCATTACATTCAGAGAGAGTGGTTTCTCACCTTTGTCACAGTTAAAAATTAAAATTTTACCCCGAACGCATTACATTCTGGTATTTCACACTCGTACACAGGAGCAACCACCAACACATCTTGGAGTCAGTAATGATGAGTGGCAACACTGAGCTATGCTGCTCCAAACACCACTAAAACCAACAAAATTGAATTTTCCCATTGAAAATAATCTTAGATTATTCTTAACACCTCAGAGAAATCCAAGTTCCAATATAAGCCTGATTAGATGCAACAATTTTTGTAGTCTCCTTCGGAAGTAGAATTCAATTCCTATTTTTAATTGACAATTGTCTAGGGAAAAAGACCAGCTCTTTAGAAAACTGGGAAGAGGGGTGGTAGTGATGAATGATAAAATGATATAACTTCACTTTTTTTTCCCCTTTAGGGTTCTCTGGTGTGTTTTGCTCACTATCATCAATCTTAACTTACCTTTGTGACGTGGCACAGACAGACTAATGCTATGACATTCCTCTTCCAGTAAGGAACCAAAATATAGCCTCTATTTTATTTAATTAATTGTTCCTTAAGCAATTGGAAGATTTTTACTGGATTGTCTACATAGCTTTCCTAAAAATCATTCTACCTCAATGAGTTAACATAGGGAGAAAAAATATTTACAGCAAATAGGCCAACAATAAGAAGTAAGCACAGCAGCACATGTCTGGCCAGCTGCTTGTCTCCAGTCTGTAGAAGCTGTTCTTCCTGAGCCAACACACACGTTTGAGCACTGCAGTGACTCACACACTGATCCACTGAAAAACAAATCAGAAATTTTTCATTAGGCTTCTATCTTGAGAACTCCACGAACAAACTTGCTAATGCAACTTACTGAGTCAAATCACCTCGTATCTCTACTGAAATGACATGCACGAAACCTAATACTGGCTTTGACAATAACCTGTTCAGACATCTACTCTCAAATGAAACAGTTTACATGTGCTCCTAAAATGAAAAAGTTTTTGCAACAGAATTTTTCATTCAAAGATTTAATTCAAACTGAAAGTGCTGTTAACATTTAGAAAACACTACTAGAAATAGTGAAAAAAATTTTCTCTGAACAGTTCTTAAATTTTAAACTTATTTCTGAAAAAAAAAATACTGTCAGCACTAATGTTTTTACTCCGCATCTCAGTGTTGTTGAGCTCTACATCAGACAGACAACCATATTTATTTCAGGTCTGTGACTGTATTTTTAACATAGTATATCAGAACACCATCATAATTCTATCAATTAAAAGAGCCAAACACAAAGAGAATAGATGCTTGTCTTCCAGCTACAAAGGTCAAAGAAATTCTGAGTATCTTCCTCTAGATGGCAGTGAAAAACTTCCTGGCAAGGCCATACCTAAGAATTTGCACCGGATAACTAGCAGCAGTTCAATGAGATAGTAGAGGAATTAGTAATTATTGCAGCCAAAGTTACACAAGTGTATGCGTTACAATTTGCTTTTACTGATTTATAGTTTTGAAGTGTTCACTCAGGAGGTCAAAATAATTTCCACTCAACCATAAGGTATTTTCTACCTTATCTTTTAGGATAAGAAAACTAAATTTGCCTTCCGCTATTCTAGAAGACATTCTTATGGTGCCTGTCTGAATGACTTAATAGATAAAATAGTTGGCAATAGGCAGAAAGCAAGCATTTTGTGAGAGGAGACAAAACTGAAGTATGCTTCAGTGTGAAATACTTAGATTTATTGAAAATAATGTTGCATGCAAACAAAGCATAAGGATATGAACTTCTTGTTAAGAATGCATGAAAACAAGAAAAAAACAGGAAAAAGAGCAAGGTTGTACTGGCAGCTAGCTTTGATTACTGTCAGTGATGTACAGTGAGAATGCACTGGGCAGGCAGTTTCCCGACAGGTGCTGAACAGTCAGTTCGATCTATTTTTTTCTATTTGAGTGACTCCTAAGGCCCTCTTAGTCGATTTTCACCATGTCTCTTCTCTAGACATAAATAGTACACAGCAGCATGGACATCTAATCTAATTTGCAGTAAGCACTTGCTCCTCTAGATCTCATTTAGTGTTCAAAACTTGTACCTGATTACAACAAAGGCTCTTCTAAAAGATGCAAGATGTGAACATGAGAATGTAAAAAAGTAGTTTATGTTAAAAGCTTGATGCAAAGTTATACCTTTAACTTCCTAGCATCCAAACAAGACAACGATGGAGAGGTAAAATCTGAATGCTCAGAACACATCAAAGTAGCTTTGTAGTAAAAAAATGACATCCAAAAAAACTGCCCATCTTGAGCACTGAAAGACTACCAACAATTATCAGCAGAAGAGAACAAACACCTGTAATATTGCCTAATAATTGAATTTAATACAAAATGTCAGTTATCCAAGTAGAGTTGAGAGAACAATAGCTCCAACAGTTTCTTTGTGAGAACAACACACAGATGTTGAGGAAGAACCTGTAATATTAAAACAAAGAGATACTACTGCTTTACCTGTCTCAATTGGAGGAACCTTGCTTTCAACAGCATTTGACGCTGCTTTGCTGTCTTTAGCACAGGATAATTCACCATTTGTTGTCTGACAAGAACAGCAACCTATTAAGTATATACAGTAATAGGATAGTTAGCTTTCTTCACTACCATAGTTTTTTTTCCAAGTGTAAGAATGTATTCTATGCAGCTTTAACTATTATGCTCAAAAATAACCCAAAAGGAGAAGACAGACTTAATTTTTCCAATTTGCTGAGAGGGTAAATGTGTTGCAATAGTTATACGTAGAAGTGTTTAACATAACACTACCACCATGGAAGCAATCTAAGTACTTTTAGTTATAAGCAAAAAGATGGGAAGTGATCAAAAAGGCTACATACAAACAAGAAGGATTAGAAACATAGAGTATTTCTGTTGGCACTTAATTCATTCTCAGAGAGATGGTTGAGTGGATAAACAATCTAAGATGCCTAGTGGGCTGCGTTTATTACATCCTTATCAAAATGCCACTACTTACATAAAAATCATCCACAGGCTTTTCTTCTTGTCCACTTCCACAACTCTCACAATGGTAACAATCAAGCTTTTCTTAGAAACATAAACCTAAATACTTAGGCAGTTATATCTAGATTTTCTTCTTAGTCTAACACCTGAAGCTGTAAACTGTCCTTCCCAGGTCAGAATAACATTTGGAATATTAATTTATAGCACTCTAAGCCAACTATTCTTTATAAAAATCTACTTTCTCTACCTCTTTCTGCAGATGTCTGTGCAGAAGATCCTGGAGAAGACTGTGAAGGAGATTCTGGAGAAGACTGTGAAGAAGATTCTGGAGAAGACTGTGAAGAAGATTCTGCAGAAGACTGAGTCGTAGTGGCTGAAATGTGGTTCTGCTCACTGCGTTCCACTTCAACCTCCTCCACTGAGCTTCGTGGTGAGTATGGGTTCAACACCCCATAGCTTGACCCTTGCCTACTTCTGTTCATGCACATAAGTGAGATACCTGACAGCAATATACTGATGAACAGTGTCACTGCTGTGGTAATTATCTGTTAAGAAAGCAAAGAAAATGCACTTAAATACAGGAAAAGAGTTGCATATGTCTGTCTTTCTAACTTCTGTACTTTTCTAAATACACTTACAAATGCATCTGAACAAGACTGTGTTTTCTGTATTTACTGCTCTTGCACCTCACGGCACTGAAAGAGACTAATTTTCCTTGCCTGAGTAACTCAGCTTTTTCGTTTGTTTGTTTAAGTGTGGACCCCTATTTCCCACGCAATCCAAAAACATCCCCTCATTGTCATTCCCTTTCCTCTCAGGATCACTAGTGTTCTAGGTTAAGTTCTGCTCAGGTACCTTTAAATTCCAAAGAGGAATGTGCTCTAATTCACGTGCTTTGGCCAATGGGGAGCACCCTATTAATTAGCCTTTCCTTCTAATCATGTGCCACTGATACCCAGATTCCACTCTGAGGCTGTTTAGTACTTGGTGAAAGTGCCACATGAACAATCCCAAGTGACTCATACACTCTCTATCCGTAAGAAAGAGAGGGAGAAAACATAACAAATGCCTGTGCTAGTACACACTATATCCTCTGATAAGAGGAACTCTTTACTGGTAAGAACGGTAGTTCAGGGTATTTCAACCCATGATTGTGCAGAGAAGCCTACCATAGTGCAAGCAGTTACTGCTACACAGGTGATGAATATGCTATTACAGACCAAAAGCCATTAATTAGCTACTGGATAATAACAATTTTATGTAACTATCGTGCTAGAATATAAATTAGTCACCAGGAAGAGGGCTCTGCAATTCATCACCACTCCTAAGATTTTTCTTTGAGAAGTCTACTCCCTCTTTTTCTTAGTCATAGCTGCCTAAACATGAAGGTCCTTCTCCAAACAAGTGTTCCTAGTGGTTCATTACAGAAATACATTTTTGTATCAATCTATATGCATTCTACAATGATACTTTTATTACAGTGGCCTGTACTTTGATTGAAAGCCACTTGCACATGTAGCATGGCAGAAGTCTGAAGTGACAAGGAACATGCTCATACCTGATGTTTTCCATAGAAAAAGGCAGAGTCAATACTAGTGTTGTTACGTTCACCAACAATTAGTAAGACTCCTACCAGAACTGTTGGGACTCTGGAAGAACAAAATAGGAAGTATGTAACATTTATATTAGCATGCTCCCACTAATTCAGCAGGGAAGCATTTGAATTAACTTACCCCCATCCAGCTATGATGATAAACCCAATGGGAATCTTTACTGTTTCTCTCTTCTTCAACAGAAACAAAGAGAAAGATAGAAAACCTAAAAAAACCAAACAAAATCAAAAGAAAATCAAAGTAAGTGCCTTGTTTATTATTAAAAAGGGAACTGCTAAGTACAGAGTCTAGAAACTCTACGATGTGACCTGCTCAGTAGCTAAGTACAGGGCCTAGAAACCCTATGATGTGACCTGCTCAATAGCTTAAGATATTCTTCTCAGACCTTTAAATAGTCCAAAATCATTTGTCTGGTTGTATTCTGAGAGAGTAAACTAGAAACACCCATTGCCTAAAAAAATCATGTTAATAGTGCAACACTGAAAAAACTCCAGGACATTTTATATTAAATATCCACTTCTAAATGCTAAGAAAGGTTCACAAGAGTAAAAAGATGTCACAAGAACATTTAAGATACAAGTAACTAATTTCTTTAGGTATTAACAGCAGTTTTCTATCTCAACACTCTTTACTAAGCAACAAATAGTGTTGTATTCAGTTACAACATTTCTTTAAAAACTGACTAGTCCTTTGACAAGTCAATGATAAGTTTAACAAAAAGTTTTGCATATTTTCATGTGTATAATTCTTTATGCNTGATAAGTTTAACAAAAAGTTTTGTTAAGTTTGTTAAAGTTTTGTTAATAAAGTATTTTTATGTGTATAATTCTTTATGGGAGTATCTTCTGAAACTGCCTATCCTACTCACACCTCAGCAGCTCAGCAACATTCTCATGTTGAAGGAAAGCTAGGATTTATATTAGGCCCTACCAATCATGAGCTACCTATTCCAGTTAAACAAATACAACTCACTCCAGATGAACACCATGGGAATTAAACCCATAGATTCTGGACAAAAATATCTTGAATACCCAAAGTCTCTTTTTTAAAAAATCATATATGTAAGGTCCTCCAAGCTTCTTGATGCATCTTTCAATTCTTTCTATTTCAATTCCTGCACTATTCACACACACACATATTGTTTTTGCTAGGCACTAAACCCTATGTTGCCAGCACTGCAGCTCGGCACAACTTACAGGTATCCCTATTTGCAGAACTACAAACAAGTGAAAGGAACAAGTACTCTGAAGAATATAACATTATTTCAGTACATTTATCTTGTATTACAGTACCTGGGTTCTGCCTAGAAAAATCATACCTGTCCAGAGGTAGGTGCTATAAAGTGAGCTGTAGAGGAATATAAATACAAGGATCTGTATGGTGATATCTTCCTCTTTAACAGTGAAATTCCATGCCACCATTCCAATGCAAGCAATAAACTGGAAAGAAAAGTGAGATACCATTATTTAAATTGGGGAGCCAGGATGACATGAAAAAGTGAACACAGTGCTATATACCTGCAATAAGTTTCAAAACTCCACCCCCAGATACACCGGAGGGCAATTTTATGCATTGGATACTTCATTTAGCAGTAAAGCACTGCCACAGTAAATTCAGTATTAGTTGTGTCACTTGACTATCGTACCTTATTTTCAGGAGGGGTTTTGTGACAGCAACTATTTAGCTCATATACACCAGGAGTAAGGCAAATCAGGTAAACTCCCCAACATTATATAACTTACAGCAAGTAAATGGTGATGGTTCTGGTAAGTACAAACCATTTATCCGAAATGATTCGCACATGAAACTGAGGTCAACAGGTATTAATTCAGCCAAGAATTATACCAGCTGTCACCCAGTGATACTGCATATATGATAATTTTAGCACCAGAGTAATCTGAAAAGATAGGCTGAAGCATTGTGGAAACAGTAACCCAATAGTTCAATTTTTTTTGAAGATAAAAGCTAGTTTTGTTGTTACAGAACAGAAGCACCTGTAGTTCTCACACATGGCATTTTTCAAACGTGACTCCATGATCAGAGCTCAGATAGTTTACTATATAGAGAGAGAGAGATTTAAAAAAAACAACTACGGAACACTTCAGAAAGCACTACTACACAGATGGATTACAAGCACAGGTTGTTCCAGTTGTGCAGCTGACTTCAGGGGAATAAGGAGCATGTACTCTGTAGTTCTTTCTCAGATTAAATAACAATTAAAATTAATCCAGAGATATTTGGCCTCAGCCTTCCCTAGCTACCAGCCATGCATTCCCACATGCCCGCCTTGCACCAGCACTTGCACTTGCTGATCCCTCAGCAAGAGCTTCGGGAGCATAAACCAGTACAGGGATTATATTTTTATTTAGCTCCTTGAGTTGAGTCATTATGGAGTCAAACACAAGCTGCTGCTGCTGCTCCTGGTACTGCCAGCTTCAGATGGGTATAAATTGATACCGAAGGGCACTCAAAAGTATTGGGCAATAACTAAGATAACATTTCAGAAGCCACTCTCCATTCTGATTGTTTACAGTTCTATTTAGGCATCACAGTGCCCACATTAACTATCGTTTTCTTCAAGGGTATATTTTGAGGCACAGAAATTATTTAGACAAGTCACACATTAGATTCACCTGTTGGCCACCACAGCTGGCTATAAAGATCTCACTGTAGAAACCAAATGTCCAAAAACGTTAAAAAATACTTAAAACTCACACACAACAGCATCCTCCTTGCTACTGACCTGAGCAACAAGTAGATTTGTTGTAATCATATGAGGAAGCTGTTTGTATTTTTTACTCAGAAGAACAATAGTAAGAGACCAGGTCTGTAACACACAAAAAGAAAAATTAATTTACCAAAAGAACAAACCCCAAAAGAACAAGATAAATATTCTGGCAGACAATGGTGAAATTAAACATACAAACAGATCTTAACAACATGACTACTGTAGGCAGCTCCACACTGCCACAGTACGCTGCCAGCCCCTTTGCCTCAGCAGTAGTCAGAAAAAGCAACGCATCTTTGTCTTCTCATGATGGTCAAGTATTACCAGGAAAGACCAAGAACTTGCCTGGAGTATGCAGAAGCCTGTTTGTTCCTCAGGACACAAATGAACACAGAGTAGCCGGGCAATTTGGAATTTAAAATCCACAACCACCTCCCCTGAATCTCCCAAAATGATTTGACAGCAAAAAGTAGCATTCACTTCTGGCTTCCCTTCCAGCACAGTTTCAAGACAAGAGGACTTCACTGGGACACCAACTTCAGAAAATTCCAACTCCTTCCAACATGGATGCTTTTATTTTAAAAAAGCAAATAAAATAATCATACTATCTGTACTTTCTATAAAACCAAAACAAAATTCACAACGGACTTCTGGATTATCAACTGAATTTCTAGTAAAGGAATTTGATAAACAAATTGTTCAGGTTAAACTATTTCATTAATGGTCATTAAGACTTCATTAAATAAATACGCACTGACATTTCTGGAGCTGAAGTTGGTACACAGCCTTCATTACTGTGATACCCAAGCACCTCACTTGGCTTGATGCAACTAGTCTCTGTGGTGTAAGCTAGTACTTTAATTCCCTCACACCCTGTTATTAAAAAAAGAAAACCAAGGCAACAAAAAACCTCGGAAGCTCTGTACTAAATGCTCCAATTCAGTCACTCATCTTTCTCTACAGTGCAACCTTCCAGCAGACCCACTGCTAAATCAAGATTTTTAATTCCTTCCTCATCCTTCTGCAACAGGATATGATGAGGAAATACAAGTCTTACTGTGACTCAATTTACTGCTTACGCACTCAGGCTGCCCTGACCAGCAGTGCCTCTGTGTCTCACCTGAGCAGCACCTACCAGAGAAATGAGGCTGACGATGCTGATGTCAAAGCTGACATTTTGGAGTGCAGATGCCAGGGGGTTGGGGTCCATGGATGGGATGGTCAGCAGCCATGCAGAAACGTACATAATAGGGGCAGACACAAACGTGCTTATCACCATGCCAGAGGTAATCTGAAAGGAGTCGAACAGGAACAACAACAGCGTTAATCACATCTCAAGCTAAATAATCTGGATTATTTAATAATATTCCCTCAGGAATACAATCATGGGCAAAATTGGACCTTTGAATTAAACATACCTAGACCTTTCAAAAATGATGGGTTGTTTCTATAACAAATTATTTAGAATTTGAGCCAGAAAATATCTGGTTTATACATACAGCTAAACAGAAAATTTTAACAAGCTTCTGAAATAGCAGGAGTAGAGAGTTCCCTACTGCAGATTTCTACAGCTTTTTCATGGATGTCAGATATACTAATGACTACAGTCTAGGGGAGAATTTACACAGTCACAATTTGCTTTTGGATATAAATATTTACACCATAAATAACTAAAAAAGCCATGTAGCTATGCAAATACTAATACGCACCAATTCATTAGAAGAAACCATATATATTTATGGGTGATTTACAGTTTGGCTTCTCATTGTCTTTGCACTTTTTAGAATATACACAGTGATGGAAGTGTGAGCTGTTACTCATACTAGAGGACGCTGCTTTAAAGAGATTTCCTATGTTTGTAGGGCATAAAATTCTATCATGCAAGATTTACTTTTAGTATCCTTTTTTCTTTAAAAAAACCCCAAACCATCTAAACAACTGCAAAATAGAAAACATTAAAAACAACGAAAGTCAACCAAAATGTGTTACTGTCACTTCAAGTGGAAGAAACAATTCTAAAATTTCTATTTTAAGTTGAAAAGATAATTGGTACCTTCTACTATATATAAATATATATAAAAGCAAAATGCTTTTATATCACAAGATTTAACTAAAGGGCAGCACAACTGAATCAGTTAAAGCTTAAGATCTTTCATAAATTTTCAGCTTTAAACTAACACTATTCTTACTGAAGTAAAGTAAGTAACATAAATTCTTTTTTTCCCTACAAAAACAGTATCTCAAAGATAAGGTCTTTGAAAAAAAAATCAGAAGAAAACACAACCACAAAAACCAAAAAAGATTCAAGCTCTTTATATCTAAAGTTATCCTAGCTCTTTCTACTAGAGTCACAAATAGAAAAAAAGGATGAGGACTTATTCACAAACATATGCTATCAAGGCACTTAAGACATCAGGAAAGACCCTGGGAATCCAAGTAATTCTAAGATATCTATACTACAGAAAAGCAAATTCTTCAAGCCTACTTATTTATTTTATCAACAAAGTTAAGCTCAAAGTTAGGACATATTTGGAAAAGTTTAACTACATACAATTCCTACTTCCATATTGAATTGACTTGCAAATATCGCAACACCAGGTGCTGCTGGAAAAACTCCATACAGAAATGCATAGTTTGATAAACTGGTGTGATTGACCACGCTGTCACTCTTGTCCAAGAGCTCCACCATCTCTCTGCAGAGGAATGGCATCATGAGCCTGAAAAGACAGCAAAAAAAAGTAATTGAAAAAATATTACTCAAGCTATAACAATAAACTCTTCTTTACCCAGAAAATTAATAAAAAGGAAACTTAAGGCTTGTTTGAATACTACTTATGAAAAGCAAAATACTGATGTCACTTTGAATGATTGCCTTTACTGCTACCAAAACATTTACCAGCCGCTTAAAAATCTTATATCACAAATTACATGTAAAAAAAAGGACAAAAATGACAACAAACACAGGTATATAAGCAGCTTCCCTAATTGTGCAGACACATTCACTGTATAAACTTCAAATTTAGAATGGCAAAACACATAAAACCCTCTCCTTTTCAACTGTTACAGTAATAGAAGCTATAAGCAGTCAGCAGCTCTGAAATTCAGACCACATTTCTGCAAGCTGTCTGAAATATAAGAAGGGCTCAAGCTTAAGTATCCCATGCCAAAAGTTTTGGCCAGCAAACCCCCTGCATTAAGGCTATTTTGTTCACCTTCAGCAATAGCCCAGGTCACACACAGACTCAGTGAAAGCCTTACACAGGCTTACAGTAAAGCAAAGTGGTAACATCAAAACCCATTTTTTTTCATGTTCTTACAAAATTTGTCATTGAGCTGGTTTATAGACTAGGTCTTTAAGTTTGCTAGTTAGTTGTACTGATACTCAAATGCACCTTCAAATTTTACAATATAAACTTTAAACACTACAAACATTCTATTATGCTAATTGTAGTTCTGTGGGAAATAAAACATTTAATATTAAATAAATAAACATTCCCTGAGATATATTCAAGGGAAGATAATGGTAGTACAAGTTCTAAATAGAACTTGTCATTTATTCATGCAAACAAGTCAAGCAGTTTTAGAGCATAAAGTGACCATTTTTAAGCTCTTCCAATATAGCAGTTTCAAAGATTTATAGATAAAGCAAGAAAAAACAAATAATTTAGAGAGGCATTGTCTAAGCCAAATAAAATACAAATACTAATCAAATATACTTAAACTCACTACTGTTTAACTATTTATTCAGTAAATTTTAATTTAAGCTACTAATTCCCCAAACACCCAATTCATAACAGATGGCCTGCAGGCAAGCCCATGAAGGCACAGCACCCCTGATTTTCTTTCTCTGCAGAGCCTGACAAGAGGTTTGTAGTCTACTAAATTTCTTTTAAAAATTAACAGTTTTATTCTATCAAAAAGTTTGGGAAGCACTCAAAATACTGGAAGTGAAATGTACTATCGTTATAATGTTTTTGTGAGAAAAGCCATCTGACCAGGGTATTCAGAGCTTAAAACATCTAAAGAACAAAATTATAAAAATACATAAACTGAACTTACAGTTTAGCTGTGATGAGAAGGATCAGTGCAACAAACATACCCTTTGTCAGTTTTTTTGTTTGTCCCACCATAGTCAGTCCAAGGTAAAAAAGTGCAGAGCCAGAAAATGAACTGCCCAGTCCATCAAGGAAGTTTTCAAGGTATTCAGGAATTTTCTGGCCAAGAATAAAGTTTGAGGCAATTCCTATGAAGACCATGAACACGATCGGGTTCTGCAAAACTCGAAGGAGTGCTAGGCCCACTATTTTGATTTTGCTCTGGGACACAGTGTGATTATTCCTCCACTTCTGGATTTCACAGAAGATAAACCCCAAGGGGTTTAGCATCATAAGAGATATTGGAGCCACTAGGTAAATGTACTGGAGATACTCTGGGTAAGTGGTTTGATATAAAGCTTCAACTAGAAGACAGGAAATGAAGAGTTATGAGTGATAACATTTCAGCAGAAAAATACATTGAAATATTGAAATTAAATTTTGCTGCCTGAAAACAAAAGAAAATGATTTCATTTTCCTCCAGAAGAAACGGAAGGAATCCATTTAATTAACAATCAATATAAGATGATGCAGGAAGAGAAATATGTCCAATCGTATCAAGCCACAGTCATCTAAAGAACACATTAAAGACCAAAGATTAAGTATCTAACAGCATTTAACCATCCTAAAATCGGTCGACATTTACAGAAAAAAAAGAAAGAAAACAATATAACAACTCTAGTTTCCTCTAAGTCATCCAAAACACTGGAAAAATTTTGGCTTTCTTTCTGACTTGCTTTTCCTCCCCAGAAACATAACAGCTGTGGAGAATTAAATGCACCTTTGCAGGATACAAGTTGTTTCCCATCTTGAGGGAGTCTCACCTCTCTGGAATTTAATCAGTTTTCAGTGGGTAAGCCAGGTGTGATCTTTCTACATTGATTCAATACAACTCAACAAAGCAACAACCAAAAAAAAAATTTATCATATAATTATTGGTTTATTCTCTGGGACAACCTAGAACAAGAGTTACTGCTGTAGTTACGGTCCCTCAAGGAATTCTAAATCATGAGCCTTTGTTTTCATTACTACTACATACTTCTGAGTCAAAGTAGAATTGATCTGATTTCAAGTTTGTACTAAAAGCACTTCAAAAATAATGAAAATACTTTGGAAACATATACAAGATTCAATTCTAAGGTGAATTTAAAAAAATCCCTGATGCTTTAAAAGTAGAACGTTCTCTTTTACCTGATTTGTTATGTTATTATATTAAATAATTTTCTTGTTATTAATAATTAAAAATACTATGCTGTGGGTACTAATACCTTGTCAATTATAATATATTAATATATAGTTAATTGTATCATTATAATTATTACATATACACTATGTATTAGATATATACTATCCATACAATTAATAATTCTTAATAACAACATTATTCACCTTTTCTGAAAAGGTTTTTCCTCGTGACTACATTTTTCAAAATCCAAAAGAGTTTTACCTTCATATTATTTAAGCCTCTGGAATGATAGGAACTTCCAAGTGCTAAATCAGCACTCACTTTGAGCAGTCTCCTCTTTAGACCAAATAAACTGACATTCTCAACTAGCTGATTTCTAACATATGTAAGAAAAGGCACTAAAGCCATTATTAAAACACAAGAACTACCTGTACTAAAATCCTAAAAACACTGCTGAACAGAAGTATCAAGTTTGGGGTTAGTTACTGCATTTAACAAGCCAGTTTTAAGCACTAAATACATCCTGGTAAACTAAACCACTTTAAACATGCTGGACACTTTTTATGTAATTTTTTTTTTTCCAAAAACCTCTAATCTGAGACTGATGTTTTATGTTGCTTTATACAGAATGCCCATGTCATTTGAACACAAGTCACACGTAAGTAATGTGTGAGTGAAAAATTTAAAAAATCTTTACTTTCTGGCAAAGTGAAGCTGCATACTTAAGACAATATATTAAGGTCTATAAGTACTTTAAATCATGTGTGATGTCAGAATGCATTTTCCTGGGTACAAAACGTAGAATTAGATCAGTAAGTCAGTGGGTGAAAAAAAAAATAAGAAGTCACTCTTCAGGAATCATTAAGACAGTAAAAATAATCCACAACTTCTATCACTGATGAAAAGTTTTCTTTTTATTTAAATCACGGTACCTGCTTGCTGATCATAACAAAATCCTGAAATCAAAGATATTTTAATTTTTTAAAAAATCAATTCTCCATGTCCCAGCTGCTCAAAATTACATATAAATCACACACTAGTTGTCCATGCTTAATACAAGGAGTATGATTAAAGTCACAGTAACCGGCACTGACACAACACTTCTGCTACATCTGTGCTTTAACACACAGCTCTAGAGAATACGTGAAGCTGTTTGTCAGAGTTGTATCATTATTACCCAGTAATAAAAAAACCCCAAAGCTTAGAGATTAGAATAGTAATTCTCTCTACATGAGGAGTGTGCTAAAAACTGTGCCAATCTGTGCCAGTTGGTTCTTTTTCACCCCAACATCACTTTTTAATCTAGAGCTGTCATAACCATCATAATAGAAAAACAGTGATGATCTTCAAGAATTGGACCTGTATTTTGATTTCCCTATGTGCAAATCTTTTCAAACAGCAAAAAATAGCATAGTAAAGAAATAATAAATAATAATAGTAATATATTTTAAAAATTACATGGGATGAAGACTCAGAAATTATTAAGAGTTCAAACTGCCTTTTTAAACAGTGTTGGTTTAGTACACAATTTGTCAATACTGATTTTTTTCCTTCACAAATTTCCACTGCTACAGCATTTAAAAACATTTTTTCATTAAAAGATCAGGCTTTGTTCAAAACACTACCTCTGTCACATAAGAAACAGCAAGGCATTCTTTGTTGACCAGGCCTGCAAACACTTCAGAGAAGCTTGGGTAATATTTTACTAACAGTAAAAAGTTTACACAAGTGACAGCATGAACCAAACACTGGTGGAAGTTTGGGGATGGGAGAAGGGAAAGGACAAAAGGAAAAAAACCTCAAGAGCCTAAAATGTTTCTGTTGCAGTAACTACTCCAGTAAAGCTCTAAATGGTGTAGATTTTGGCAAGATCATACATAGAAAAATAGAAACCGTATCTTATAAATCATGAAGTATCTGAAGATATATGCAGTCTGACAAGAAAGTAAAAGTAGAAAGAATGTTTTAACCAGGATACAACGCAAATACATTCAGAGACCCCAAAAATATATATATTAAAAAAAGAGAAACTCTAATTGGCATCTAAAATGCATACCAACAAGGAAAGATATAATCCTCACAGCCCCATTTGTTGCATACTTTCAAGAGGAATAAATCTCAGGAGATGCAACTGGGGCAAACACAATATTTTCATCTAAAGAAAAAGTATGGGTTTGTCTGAATTTTATACATATCAAGCAAATTTGAAGAGAATAAAAAAGATGGAGGATTCTCCTGAGGATGCTGCCCTGGAATAAGGACAAAGATACTATTAACTGGTAAAGTAATCTAAAATATGGATCTACTTGTTACATATAATCTGGAATTGCATATTTGAACTTTCCTTTGTAATTGTATTTTCAATTCTGTAATCAAATATCTGCTTTTTGTTTGCTAGAACCAACTTGCTTTCTTTTTTTGCTTTTAACTTTTCCTAGACAATGAGTAATCTCAGAGAATTTGAGAGGCGCTTTAGAAATTACTTTGATTGCATGGAACTTCAGTTCAGAAGTCAATTTCAAATTATGGAAAAATAAAAGCAAACACCTCTTGAACAGTGACAATTAATTTTAAAGAAGAAAGCATACTTACCTATTGGATATCCCAGTGCAAAGTCATTGCTTTGTGTAGCAAAAATAGGGAACAAACCTGCTTTGCTAAATCGGTTCTCAGGACTGGCTACTAACAATGTTAAAACACAGACTAAAAAAAACACAGCAGCTTTGGCAACTAAAACACTGTACAGGAAGGACCAATTCACATTAGAAAAATTAAGTACCACCATGTTTTTGAACAGTAAAGCCGGGAGTGCAAAACGAGACACAAAGTTTCCCAGTCCTTTGGCCTGAGTTGCTGTGATAATGTTGGCTCTTCCAGCTATGTAGCCACAAAGAATTATTCCAAAGCATTCCAACAGGGCTGGGAAAAGCCTGCTTATTGACATAGAAGGAGTACCGCTGGTGGTATTGAGTCCAGCTTGTCCAGGCAAAGAAAGAGACATATTAGCTGAAGATGAGAGGTTCTTTGCAGCGAAGTCTGAATAGCTATCCATTTCCTCTGACCACCTCTTCCAAAAGAAGAGTATGAAATGATCTCATCTGTAAAAGGAACAAAAGTACATTCAATAACTTTATTCCTTTAAACACAAGTTTATGCCCTCTTAAATTATTACAGAATAATTATTACAAGAATTAAGCACCAGGAAAGGAAGATAAATTTGATGAAGAATCAAAGCTTCACCACTCTGTTACAAAAACATTTGGCAAGGTCCTCTCTATCTTCCAGAAAGATTTAGAGTTTAAATCATCATATCACCCTTGAAGTTTGTATCTTGCTTTGTGCAACTTCGACCTCTACCAACATTTCAGTATCATGGGCTAATGATACACTTCCCAGTTACCAAAGAATACACACATGACACAGCAGCCAGTGATCTACTTCATTGCACTGGAGCCTACCCCTATCTCTACATACAATACTTTGGGTCTGTAGCAGTGAAGTTTAAGCGTACATGACATATTTATGTACAACAGAAATATCTGGTGACCCCCGTTCCTCACTCGTTAGCAGCAATTCCCTTTGAAAGGGCTGATTACAGCACCACAGGTTCTATATGCAAGCAGACATGCAAAGTCTGCAAATCAGATGAAGAGAATGGACATCAAACATAAATATTCATTGGCCAATAGCAAGGTCCTGCCACAAACAGAGCTTTGGCAATATAGCTCTGAAACCTGTGCAGTCCATCAGCCAACTCTACACGTAAAATTTTGACATGACTAAATCCTGAAGTACTCTGTTTAGAAAGTCAAGATTACTTACCCCACTTTGCAGGGATAGAAACTAAGGCAAAGCTGAACTGATTTCCCCTAAGCCATTTAATGTATCAGTGGTAAAGTCAAGATTGCCAAGTCCCAGATAGTGCTTCGTACAGCACAATCTGTTCAAATTAACAACTGGTTTAAGAGTCTTCCCAGCCTCTTTGTATCCTATCCACAAGGAACACAGAACATAGCAGCCAGGCAAATAAGCAAGTAAATCAAGACAGGGCAAAGGTGAGGTCTTGTAAGGTCTGTTTCACACCTTGGCATCCAGCATATACATATTCACAAGCATCGACTCTTTGACTCACGACTTTTATTTATGCCTGAGGCTTTTGGTAAGCACTTCTATGATGCTGTTGTAATTCATCTGGACTGAGCTGCTGCATCATCCAAATCTGTCCAGTAGCCTTGGCTATCCCTTCTCCCAAGGAAAATGAGTCTCACTCAAGCAAGGCTTATTTCAAAGGCTGTACTTTTCCTATATTATAGATGATACATTAGCTTAGATGTATTTGGACCAGGAGCTCGAAGTATTATTTGCTACAGAACAATGGAAAAACTTGCAATAAATGAAGCAAACAGCAAACCATTTTCTTCTACTATAAAAACTTATGGATGTTGTTGGAATTTGCAAAATGTCCAAAAGAGGCTCAGAGACAGATTTCCAACACTGAATTCTTGAAAGAAATCAGCCACATTCTACACTAGCTTCAAGGCAAAAAGCAGGTTTTCAGCACAGACCCACGTCAAATTCTCCAAGCTTACAGCATCGCATAGAGATAAGGCTCCCGGCAGTGCACCAGGTTCTACCTACTCACTGCTCTCTCAGGGTATTTTTTTTTCAGCAATAAGACAGAGATGAAACTTGTTTAGTGAAATGAAACATTTTATCTGCAGTGGAAATGTATGCCAGCCATATCTGTCCCTAAATTCTACCATTCCTTCTCATCCTCAGGGTATTCCTATTCAAGGCTAATGACAAGGCCCTCCTCCTTCTGTATTAAAATCATTATTTCTCCTCACAAAATACAGAAGTGCCCCTGTCCCCATTTCAAAATTCAGGACTTAAACAAATACGCAGAAGACTGACTCTCATGTTGTATCAGTCAACAGCACATACTAAATCCTGTATCTTCCTCACTAGATCAAAACTGACACGGATACACACCCACACATCCCAAACTATCTTTTGTAAGAGATAGATAGATAGATAGACAGACAGACAGACAGATTCCTGCAGCCTTCCTTGAGGCTTCTTTCAACTTCATTACAAAGGACCCTGTCAAGTCATACAGGACAAATTTTTGGTGAACCACATGAGTTTCAAAGAGAAGAACTGCATCACAGTAAAAGCTGCTACTGGCACTCCTCAGAGGGCTTTCAGAGTGAATCATCTCTTCAGCTCGAGAGACATGCACATCCCAAACCCTTCACATTTAACAAAGACTATCTACTGCAGAGCAGTGTTTTCCAGACATGCAAGCTTTTGCACTGCTGCTTAATACAGTGAGTACGTCCCAGTGCTTTTTGCTCTACAGGAGAGACACTTACATAACTGTTGTGAGATTATGTAATGACTAACCACAGATTTAATATACAGCCTTGTTATACCTCAGGCTTATCTCAAACTAGCCTCTCACAAGAGTGAAATTATTTTCAATTCACAGTTCTTCATGAAATCAAAGATAATGATCTCATACCAACCCAAAACCTGATCTATACTACACAGAAACGAGATTGTTCTTATTGTAGATGTAGCAAACTAATCAGACAAATGACACTAAAATACAGAAATACAATACAGTTGCGAGGGAAAGCACTTAGCTTTGACTCCATAGAACATATGATTTGCAGTTATCCCTTCAGGGACTGAGGATTGACATTTGAATCCTTGAGAACCCAGCCACAGCTGCATTGTTGGGAACTGCAGGCCAATACAGACACAGCTTTTAGGAATAATGCTGCCTTAACTACTGTCCACTGCGCGAAGCATAGCTGCTTGCAGCCAGACCATCAGCTTGAGATGAAGCCTTGTATGAAGACCAACAATAGACACAGAGCAAGTAACAAGTGCAGTTTAAATTCCCCATGAAACATTTCTCTTGTAGGTTGTCAATATTTGAAAAGTCTTAAAATTCACCAGACCAGAAACTCAATTCTCCAGCAGCTGTGAGTTAAGCAAGATCAGGTTCCTCTCCGAGCACAGAAATAGAGAAATTGTCTCTACCAAAGGAAAGCAAAAACCCCTTCCATCTTCTTTTTCTAATGAAAGTCAAAGACAGCATGAGAGAATAGAAGAGATAGCTTCAATGTGTATCTTCCCTCTGGTCTCTCACTCTTAAGCTTTCAACTGATAATCACTCTCAGGATAATGTGGTGACACTGGCAAGACTGCGCACATTGTCCATAAATTATATCCCATAACATGACTACTTCAATGCAATGCAGAAACTCTCCTACTTTAACGCAATGTGGAGACATCCCAAGGATGACACATTATTTTACTCAGGAAGATTAAAATGGAATTGGGATAGGAAGAGTTACCACTCGTGGCAGCTCTACTACCCCATTCTCAGCTAAGATAAGTATGTACTACACGCATTTTCATGTAAAAATTAGTGAAGTAAGTCGAAGAGGAAGCAACTTTGGAGAGATACAATGATAAAAGTAAGTGGGAAGAAGTGATTACTGCAGTTCCTATTCTTGCAAGTTAACCTCACTTTTTACTTTTCTCTTCATTGGGCTAAGAAACCAGAGAGAGAACAATATTGCAACAGCAACTAACACAAGAAATGGGCCACATACATCTGGAAATCTAGACAATGCCACAAGAAATATCACACACCTTATGTGTCTCTGAGCAGTTATTTTTCAAGATCACATTTCCTTTGTCATTCTATTCCTACGATGCCATTCCAAGAAAGCCCCCGGCCGTGGAGCAGCCAGGGAAGCCGCGTGCACTGGACACCTGGCGAAGCCGAGGCCTGCCCTGAGCACACGACTGGCACAGCTCACACAGCAACACTTCAAGCTCCACAAAACTCTGGCAGTGCAGGAGCTCTAACAAGACCAAATGAAGCAACAGTTGCCAGCGGCACAGAAGGTCAACTCAGAAAATGAATGGAAAACATACCGCCCCCTTAATTTTCACTCAGGCTGATCTTTGGGCTCGTCGACAGATAGATACATACTTCTGAAGCAAACGGCAAAACATTTTTCAGAAGGCAGATAACATTTTCTTGCCAGCACCCCTTAAAAAGCACCTCAGTTGCACCACTTGCCAAATCGGGATGTAAAATCCTTGGACTTGCAGCCAGAGAAGCCACAACAAAACCAACGCCTCTCGCCTGCCCCTTCCCGGCCCATCACGGCTCTCCTTCCCATGGTCCCCTCAGCTACGAGCACACAGCATTTTCAGTCAAAGATAAAAAAACAGCTGCACTGCTCTGTGTGACAGCTGCTTCAGCATAAAATAATGCCAGAAGCCGGGGGAAGGAGCGGGCAGCTTACCTACTTGGCTTTCGGTAGGCGCCTCCGCACAGGAGTGCGTGGAGAGGGTTTGTGCTCTGCCAGACTGAGAACCCCTCTAAGGCCGAGGCCGCCGGTACCGAGGCCGGGGAGGGGAGCAC
>VZRR01013231.1:588201-609394 GCA_013398015.1 Oreocharis arfaki | reverse complement strand
GGCTGCCGCCGCCTGTCCGCAGCCGGCGCTGCGCCCCGCGGCTCGGCAGGGCCGGCGCGGGGTCACCCCCGTAATCTGCCCGAGCCAGCGTCTCCCTGCAGCTCGGTGGGGCCGATAGCGGCGCTGGCTCCCAGCAGCAGCCCGTCTCTGAACCTCCTACACTCGGTCCAACTTCCCTAGCAGTCAGAGCGCTTAGAAACAAAACGCCGTGCTTTCCACGTGCCATCGGTTCCACAAATAGCGCCAGTCAGTAATTTCCCCAGTAAAAATTAAAAACTGGTAATGACCAAAGATTCTGTTGGAGGAAACGAGGATGCAGCTTTCTCAAGGCTTCCCCTTTGTAATGCAATTGAGGGCACAGCAATTCCAGCTGCCCTTTTCCTAAGAACCAAGACAGATACTGCTGCTGCAAAGAGAGCAGTGTGAATTCAGTGTACTGTATTCTCCTCTCCATAGCTGATCAGACTCAAACCAGCTTGCCTGACTTGTTAAGCATGGCAGACACACGGAGATAGGTGTCCCAGCGGGACTCAGGCAGTTTTCCCGACTGGTGGAATGTCATCCAGTCTGTGCCCTCAGTAGTTTCCCGTTCCAAACAGGGAACTTCCAGAAAAAAAAAAAACGAACAAAAAAGGACCATTCCTCTTTCCCTTTCAGGTAACACCCAAAAGAGACCAAAACAGAGCAGAACGGAGAATTATCTCAACCAAAAAAGATATATGTGATTGACAATTTATGAAGCACTGTGTCAGGTATTAATTTTGCCCATAGTCAGTTCGATTCACACGGTCTACTGTCGAAATGCTTACCTGAAACAAAACCGATATCATATAGTAAGAGCAGCAGAGTAACAGAAATAACACTGAAGGGAATTAATTGAAAGTCCCAAAAGGGTTAAGAAAATCCCCTAAAGAATGCAGACAGGGATGGAAACTTGTGGGGATAAACATGGCTCTTAGAAACTTCCAGAAGGTACAATGTTGTTGATATCATATGTCTGTTTTAAATTTAATTCAAAGGTACTGATGCTTAAATTTTGTATTTCTGCACTAAAAGTGTGTGCACTTAATAGAACCTCAACTGAAATGAAGCAGCAGTGTCAGTGCTTGACACCTCACTGCCTCTCATTCCCGTCCACATCCTGTCCCAACTCTGGGCCAACACAGCCCAAGCAAAAGATCAGCAAGGGATTGTTCCAAAGCTGTGCCAAGGTTTATTACGTATGTTTATTGCTGGAAGGTGGTGCAGCCTGTTAGGTAACACTCACCCACTGCAACGTTAGGGTAAGACTTTGTTTTGATGCAAACACTAATAAAGAAGCTTCTTTTGTTAATTTTTTCACTGTTAAAGTTTCTCTCTTTGGCACCCGACAAAGACCGCTTTGAGACTGATTTCGATTTGTTTTTGGGAACACAGTATAACACTTTGCTTTCTGTCTTTCATTCTTTCCTATAGAAATGACACACCTTAGAGGGACATGCTCTGGCGAGTAGCAAGGGAGGTATACCAGACCATACTAAGAACTCTTGGTAAAAATGTCTACCCTTCTCTTAAACTGCTTTTTCCCCTTGAGAAGATCACTAGTGATTTAGCATTTAATGAAGTATTTCAAATACAAGAATCCTTCAGTTGTTTTCAAAGAGCATACATTTGGCTGCATAGGCTGCTCCTTGACTGCTATTGATATCCACCAACCACCAGCATGATTTCCCAGGGGATCAGCAGGAACAGGACAGGGCTGTGTTTCCATCTCAGCTCTAGCACACACAGTGTACTAAATCAGGTAAGCACACTTGACCTGAGTCTTGTATCTTCTTTTGGGGAGCACAGAAAGTGTAATATTAAAAAAAGGTAAATAGTAAAGAACCCCAAAACCCTGAAAAAGTAAAATACTCGAAAGTATGAAAATGTATCAATTGCACGTGATAAGAAAAAAAAACAATGAAATTATTATAGCTGCTGTCTAAATAAATGAAGTGAAAGTGATATAAATAGGACTAAATATAGCGTATTTCCTCTTGCAGATTTTAATCTTTTGAAACATACTACAAGCAGCCCAGCAACTATCTCTCATTGACACGCAGCCTCTTCTGAGATGAACAGAGAAGAACACTAGACTCTGACCCCTTGCCCTGTTAAGAAACATGAAATCATTATTAACCAGACTGTACCACCAGAATAGCACCATGAATAACTGAAACTCTGGATTACCGGACAGTTCTCCACTTGGCTGGGAAACATTAGGAACACAGTTTTCTGGCATTTTTCAGTCTGGATAATTAGCAACGATAACAATGTTGGAGTCAAGAAGTCTTTCTAATGCAGTACTCAATATACAGGATACTCCTGACCATTTCCAAAGGCCATACAAAGTCCTGCTTCCCAGAACAGCAAAGGACAGTACTTTCTCACTGCTTGACACCTCCTCTCTGCTCCCTCAACACTTAATCAAAGCTTCACAGGCTCTTTTGTTGAGCCACATGTTCTCTGACCTTGAACATACCCTTGTGTTCCATGGAGCATCTTTATGTTCCAACATCCTGGCTTTATAATATAGTTTATTTCTTTTTCCTTTTAATATCTCTGTAAACTAAGGGTGACAGCCACGGACATCAATTCTCATGGAGTCTCACCCAACCCATAGAAGTATCAAAAAGCCCCCATGCATTAATTAAACCCCCAAACATAGCAATGCCCATAGCCATAACAGTGTAAATAATGCATGAGAAAGGCAAGTTTTTAGTATACAAACTCCTGAGAGGACAGGTTTATAGAGTCCATCAGCTCTTGATCACAGCCATCCTCTACCACTGGCAACTCAGCTTTGGCAGTTGAACTGTAGATCACAGAAAACACAATTACTGGCATTGCAAAGCCAAGCTTTCCAAAAGCCACTAAACAAACATAAAACTGAAAAACTGGAAGTTGTCCCCAAAATTTTAATTCAATTCTCTTGAGCATTTCCTTAACACTACGTAATATTGCATAATCATGAACTACGCTCCCCCTTGATTTTTGTTCTGTTTTTCACTCAAATTGGATGTTTCCATCCACTTAAGTGCCACCAAAGTAGTCAACAGATTATATGGCAGACGATTTCTGCTTTTTGATCTGGGCAGCAGCTTAACCAATGAAAAGCAGCTGGAGCAACCATTACATGAGTCGTCCTATGGCTTTCATCATACTCATTTACCTGCAACCATTACACGTACACAGGCTGGCCCCACACAGGAACTGCAAGAGGCCTACTCTCTCAGGGAGAGCGGGTTCCAGACAATGCAGCTTTTAAGAACTGGCATTAACCACATACAAACATTTTACAAAGGCGTACAACTGAGCCAATTTGGAAAGGTTTTCCGGAAAGTCACAAATGTATCTTTGTACAAGGTGTGAAGGCTACCTCACTGGTAACCTCAAACACTTGTTGCAAAACCTGAAAGGCTGGAGTATTCTGAAGAAAAGCACTCAAGAATTTACTTTAAGCAAGTACATGTAAATTTCTCCAGTTTGTTTCTGAAAATACTAAAATTGACTTTTTTTTTTTTCTAGAGAGCTAGCATGGAAGTTGTAGTCAAATTGTTAGGGTATGGTGATAACTGAAAGACAACATTGCCTTACAATAGGAAGTGTCAGGTGAGTTTCAAAGCAGCATTACTGATTAAAAATGTGCAAAATTTCTCTAAATAACCTCTCAGTAGGATATAATAAAAACATACCTTTTCTAAGAACAGACAGAAAAAAAAGAATACAGAATACGAGCAGACAGGAGGAATACTGGCAAATGCAACAGGATGAAATCTGTCTGGAAATTTACAGGTATAATCTCAGTGCAAATTCCAGACAGCTGCGCACCTAGTTTTCAACAGCATGGAAAAATCCTGGTATCTTACCAACACAGTAATTGCAACAATGGGTAGAGACACTAGCGCTTCTTAGGTAATCTCCTTATATTCAATTACAGGAAAAATACTTCCTCAATGCTCCTTGATTATTGACAGTGAGCCAAACCTCATATGAAAATTGGATTTATACCTACAGACAATGTGGCCTTGTAACTCCAGTAGTGGAAAAAAATACCCTTCTCATACTGCTCATTGTTTAATAAGTAAATAGATTATATAATGCACAAGGCAGGGACCCGTGCTCAACCTCTGTTTAATTTTCTTAGCTGACTCCATCCAAAAATGCACGTCTAACTTTGGTTATCTAAGACTGTAGTTCAGGGTTCAGAAAGTTTGCTGGTTTGTGATGTCTGCTCTCTTACAGTTGTGCGTAGGGCGTTCAGGAAGAACATGAAGTGCTTATCTTTACCTAGATGTGCCTGGTCACTTACACTGACTCACACGGGTACTGGCAAAGAAACTATAGCATACAACACACAGATGTTTGATGAGGCAGTTAAGCAACAAGGGAAATCTGAGGAAAATTAATCTGTAAACAGGAAATAGGCCCCTGGATTTTGTCTCTGGAAGGTGGTGTCAAACGAAAAGCACTTGTCCCATGAAAGAATTTCCCAAACTTCTGAAGTTTAAATACCATTAAAAAATCCAACACCTGAAAGAAATTCTGAGTGTCATGAAAGCAATCTAACACAGAGACCAGGAGAACGCCAGCTACTGTTACCCATAAGCTTGAAGCTTGTTAACACAGAAATTATGAGGGATGCACTGGATGTTTACATTCACCTCAGTAACCATGGAACACTTTTGTGAAAGGTCTTCCTCCTTAAGAAAGCAATTTATCAGCTCATCTATAATTTCGCAGTAGTCCACCTCATTATCTGCGTTGGTTACGGGAACTTAATTGGTATTTTTCACTTAGCATCTTTTGTAAGACAGTGTGTATGTTCAAGCTGGTTTTGAAAACATGTTTACTGTGCTGCACTTATTCACTTCCACGTTGTTCTGTGGCTGAGACAAGGGCATGTGTTACTAGTATGCCACAGAACTGTAGGTGCAATTATGTCTTCAAAATACTCTATCTGCCAAAAGAAAATACATGAAGCTACTACAGTCAGCCTGCAGAAAGTCAAACTAAGACTTCAGCAATAGTTACGTATGTTCAGGTCTGTTGAAATAGACTGCTCGAGAAATTAAGCCCAGTAAACATTGTGGATGGTGAAATTCACCTCTCTAAAGCAAAAAATAAAGAAAAGTTCAAATTAAATTACACTGAATTCAATAAAGTTTAGCAAAACCCCAAGTGATTTCAGTACTAGAAGTTTTTTTTCTGAAATTGCTTTCAGGGGAGGCAAAACAATGTTGAAGAGACCTCCTAAATGGACAAATTCCATCCTTAGTGCTAGGGCATCAACCTTTTACTTGGCTCAGCAAGAAGGCTAGCATGCTAAACTCAAATGCAAGTACTCAAAAATTAGTTACATAGTTAACCAGTCTGACTAGGGGAAAAAATATGCAAAAGTCAGACAAAGAAATCAGTATTTTAACTTACAGATTACAAATGCTTTGTCTGGAAAATCATTATCAAGTCTTGTCCATTTGCCTCATATTATGGTTTGAGCTGCATCTACTCTAAGTAGACACTTAAAATATTAAGTATTTTTATAATATTTATATTATAAAAATTATAATAATATAATAATACATTATTTTCACATACTAACAAACTAACAGTATGTGGTGAAATTATTGAGAATAGGGCATAAGAGTTAGCTCTTGCTTAACCTTAGAAAACCTATTCACTCATTTTGGCCTAGGCAGTTTCTTACTTACATGTTCTCAGTACTCTGAGTGCTCAGTCACTGGAAGACTACTCAAATTTGGCATGAATCCTCAAAAAACCCAAAAACCTGAAGCCCCAACAAAAAAACCCGAACAGAACCAGAAGATCTATCAGTGCTACACACAAGTTAGCACATTCTCCTTTGCTCAGGAAAACCATATTAAAGCAAGCTGCAGTGCTTAAATAAGCTGTTTCTAGTGTGTGACCTGCTACAGCTGTTGCTTATTCAGCAAGCAAGTGATTAGTCAAGAAATCCCACCAAATATACCACCCCCCTTAAAAACCCCCAGCAAACAAACAACCCACAAAACCAATTTTGGTATCACAAATTAAAAGCTTGGGAAATATTTTCAGAATACGACCCAAATCTCCATAAAGTCTCTCCCTGTACTAAGTTTCCATTTGTGGTCACATCAAATCCCACCATTTCGCAAGCTACTATTTATTACTTACGCAAATATTGTTTAAATGTTGTCCATCAGATGTATTGATTGCAGGGTATTGTCTTTTGTGATAGAAATCCAATAGGTTTTTTGCTTAATTATTTCCTATTCATTTAACCACTGCTACACCACTCAGTCCTTTCTGCTACTGTGTCACAGGACTGAATTAACAAACCCACTTCCTGAATTCTCCTGCAGAAAGCTACTGTACCTTTTCCTCATTATGTTCAGCAATTCGTCATTATATTTAGATTCATAGCCAATAACAATACAAAGAACTTTCTTACTTCTCTTAACTATTTGAGTAAGTACTGATATTAAGACTGCAATATTGATAGAGTAGCTTTCTTACAGCTCTCTGTTACTTCCACTTGGCATTTTCAATTTTAAAAGGTATTTTTTAAAAATTTCTTATCTCCTTCTCCAGCTGCAGTTAAACTTTATTAGCTAAAGACTTTATTTATTTAGGACTAATAGCAGGCTGCTTTCTGCAGAACTAGAGTCAGGTGTATCATTCTGTTGCATCATTTTAATGCCGATTCTGGAATTTGACTTGCTTAAGAACTGTGTAACTGCATGAAGAGCCAGGCCGGATGCACGTGGAGTGAAATCGCCGTGGTGAAACAGCGCGTAGTATTCCTAAAATGCTGAAACATGCGTAGCCTCCCAGAAGGGTTTGGGCTGGAAGGGACCTTAAAGATCATGCAGTTCCACCCCCCCGCCACGGGCAGGGACACCTTCCACCAGAGCGCGTGGCTCGGCCGTGGGTAGTTAAGCGTGAGGAGCAGGGCTGAGGGCCGCGGGTCACGCACGCCGTGGAACGGCGGAGGACACTGCGGCTGAGCCCGCGCCCAGGTCCCCACGGCCGCCGGGGACCCTCTCCCGGCGCGGCGGGCGGGACGCACCGCGCGGCCACGGCGACACCGCGCGGCCGCGGCACCCGAGCGCCGGCACCCGGGAGCCCCCCCGAGATGCCCCGGGAGCAGCACACGGGCTTCGGCAGCGAGCAGCTGCAGCACAAAGAGAATTGCCAGGCTGGGGGCGCATCACACCTGTTCCCACCTGCTTGGTTAAAAACAAACACAAACACACAAGGCTTCTCATTTTCTGATGCGTGCTTGGACTTGGACTTAGATTAGACACGTTCGCAGCTAAAAAAAATATTTACAATTCCTCCCCTTGCTCACAAGTGGCCATATACATAAGAGAGGGAGGAATGAAGGTTCTGGAACAGAGAGTAATTCTCTTATAGCACACAGCAGGGCATTGTTTTAAAAATCAGCAGTAATCTGGAGCAAACACACCAGCCCCACAGTTGATTGGCATTTGGATGAAAGCACAGCAGCAGTCCTGCAGGCACAGTTCAGGAGATGAAAGTATATATTTAGAGGAAAGGAATATGTATCTCTATGTTTTCAACCAAAGGTTCCCAGGTTTCATAGGTTACCCAAGCTCCTGGTCAAATAGCAGAAGTGAAAGTTTCTGTTTTAAGTAAGGAGGGGAAAGAAACTTCAACAGAAGGATTTCAGCAGTTTGCAGTGAGGGCCAGTTTTGAGACAGCATAGAAAGTACTGATGGGCTCTGCAGTCTCCGGCAAACAGCACAATGATATTATCTACAAGGTACGCTAGTTTACACCTATGGACAGAGGCTGGGGTTTCAGCCTGGACTTTCACCCACTGCCTTTACCTTGTTCTCTTCACAAGTGCTCTGATTGCTTCAGTTGCCTTTTGCTCTTATTACTTGGTAGTGCTCAGCCTTCAGACACAGGGGCTCTGCTGCTCCACAGGGCATGCGAGGGCTCACCAGTAACTCTGAATTTACTACAATTTCTGCTAGAAAGAAGGACAGGAATGACTCATTTTCATAGCCCTGTATACATGAATGCTTCCTTCAAGTTGGGTAACAACCAACACCCACTGCCTAAACACCCATCTTTGCATGAATACAAAAACATTTTCAGAATGGAACTGGTTACAGGCCTTATCGTGTACAGTGTTCACACAAGCTTGGAGCCAAAAAATTTATGCTCATGGCACATGCAAAAGGTAGCCAAAGTGGTCTCGTTTGGGAAGGGCATTGCACAGTGATAAAGCCCTGCCCCAAATGCAGGGAGAGATTACCAGTTCCTGTTTTGGAGCGAGAAAGGAGGGAAAGCAACCAACAGCCCCTCTGTCTGCCTTTAACCTAGAGGTGCTTAGGTAGAGGTGTCTCCTGTATTCTAGCAAAAAAGGAAAAAAAAAAAAGAAGAGAGATAACAAGAAGAATCCCATTTTGAAAATGAGAAACATATTTATGTAGGCTAAATCTCAGCATTCTTGAAGAAATAACTTTTTTATTTGCAGAAAAAAAAAGAGTGGTAATAACAAAGAGGAAAAATTATGGGAATGAGAAGAGCTTTACTGCAGTATCATACAGACAGCTTTCATGATAGATTGCTATTTTACATTTTGAATGTAGCTTTTGCAGAAGTCATGTATCTTAAGCCACAAATATGTTTTAAGATTAAAGAAGAGATTATCTGAACTGATGTTGTTGTTCAGTAGACAGATAGATATTGGGCACAAGGTAACGTTAGCAGCAACCACCCAATTTATTTTCTGTGTTAAATCAAAGTATTTTTGTGTCAGTCATCCTTTCCTTGGGATTGTTTCTGTACCTGGACTGCTGTTGAAATTTTTAGATACGTGAAGAGCTTGATTGCCAAATGATCTATTTCATCAGTTAACCTAAATAATATATTAAGCGTTGTACAGAGATGTATGGGCCAATATTTAGTTCCCAAATCAGTAATTTGCTGGGACTAATTTATTTCGTTCAGTGTAAAATGGAGTCAGACTGGGCGAGAGGGCAGAGGGGAGCAGCCTGTGCATAGGAGGCAGGAAGGTCATTGGACATTGTTGAACCACGATCAAAGGAGTTGCCTATTTCTATGTGTGCTCTGTGCAACACATGAGCCTTCCTGCAACTGCAGGGAGCAGTCAGAACTGTTTTACTGGGTAGTCCACGAGTTTCTTTTAAATCAACAGCATTTTTTGAGTTAAGTGAAGGAAGAACTATGTTGTGGCTATGACAAGGTCACAGCATGCTCAGCTCAGTTCCCTCTTCCTGAAGCCAAGCAAGTAATTTGATTTCTTGAAAACCAGAAAAAAACGTTTTCTTTGGTAAAACACGCGATGGACAGTCCTACTAGCTGATCATTAGATTCACACCTCTGTGTTCTCATTCAAGACTATTGCCATTGAGACCTGCAAACAAAGGTCTCACAGCCTGCTGAGCCAGCTCCTTTACAGCTCAGCAGCTTTCCCCTGCCCCACTCTCCATCATGGTTTCTCTGTTTCTATAGCCCAGGCACCAGGACTGCTGGGTCTTCAGGTTACATGAGTGTTGGTGGCCTTCTAAGAAAGTCTCAGTTCGTCTGTAAAATGAAGATATCAACAAGCAGTCCTCAGAGATGTCAAAAGATCCACAACCTGTGTAAGAGTAAACCTGATGTTAAAGCCTTTGCAAGATAGATGAGTTACAGCACAGAGCTTTTTAGCTCAGGGTTTTAAATGACCCTTCTAACTTCTGAGGAGAAGCTGGAAGTGTAGGCTGAATTTGAACCTCCTCTGGACTTTGATAAAAGGGTCTTTCTTCGATGAACCTGCTCCAAATTATCTGTAAAGCTTAACACCTATGATCAAGAACAGGGCTCCAAAGTCAAAAGGAGGGTTTCATTTGTTTCACATTCTTATGAAAGAAGGCAGCCTTCTGCCTTGTGACTGGAGACACAACAAACAAAAATCTGCTTAACTACAGTGATTTTCCATGTCATCTCCTCCTGGCAAGTGCCTAGCTTGCCCTGCCAAGAGCCAATGGCCACAGCTCACCCAACAGCCACCTACAAATACAGCATCTCTAACCACTGGTTTTCAATCATTCTTTATCCTAAAGTAAACTCATTATTTCTCCTTATCTGCAGGTGTCCTTCATTGTATGTAGGAGCAAAGTCCTCTGAGCATTATTGCTGTGCTGCTGTGCAATGGCAGACAGGAGAGGAAGAGAGCAGCTCACCCCAGCTCCTGCCAGGCTCACTGCAGCACTCCCGCTAAAGCCAACATAGGCTTTTGTCAAAGAAGTAATTGTGGTTGTCCTCAATGTAACAGTCTTCACCACCAATTAAATAAAAGTAAAATTTATTTGGTATAGGACAGAAAAATATGGAGAACAAAATCACTTACAAAATAAATGTTAAGCAAAAAAATTCACAGAACTAGATTAATATTTTATAAAAAGCTCAAACTTTAAGCATCTGATAGAAATGTTACTTTCTGCTCAGCCTGTTTTATGTTTCCCTCTCTCTTGTGTGGCTTTGGAAGTCCAAATTTAGATGTCTTCTGCATGCATTAGTTTACACTAAGGAATATTTATCACAGACAAACTGTATTTCAAAATGGCAACACACAGAACCGGTTACTCCCTTTTCCAAGACATGCGGTTTCCATTTTCTCTTTTTCAGTCTGCATACCCACCTGCTGCATACTCACTGAGACCATACACACATGCCCTGCGTCTGCCCGAGGTACTCCAATACTCCCCTCTTTGCCAGGCTCCAGCTCACATTTTAACTGAATGGTCCAAACACATCCATTCTACAGGCTACAATGCCCCTGTTTTTTTCCAATGTACATGAAGAACCATTCCATGAATTTGCACTTAATGTGCTCCTGGATATCTTAGGTGAGAGATTCTCCTTATTTTCTGGTGAATACTGTTTGAAAGATTAAAGCTCACACAATCTGTGTTACGTGGAGTCAATGTACCGCTGTAACAGGTTGTTTGCACCCAGCTGTGAGACAAAGGTGGTCCCACCACTGCAATATATATATGCATTATATGTAATTCCACTGTGGAACTACAAACACGCACATTTTACACCATAATTTTTACTCCAGTATTAGTAACAATATTCAGCCAATTGATTTTTATTGCCTTGAGCAATCTTCTCTTTTCCAGTGTCCTGTGGCCAAGGGGCCCTCTCTAGGTGTCTCAACATTTGACATTCTGCTTGAAATAACCTTGGTTTGATCACTCAACTCCATTCTTTACCTCCAAGGCAAAAAGTACCCTTTCTATTTCCATACTTCTGCACAGAAAATTGTTATGTTACAATATATGTGACACATGACAGCAGTTTAGGTCCTTTATCCTCTGCTCCAAGACAGATCTACTTCTACAAGCGTCCTGTAAACAGCTGACGCTGCAAGGAGAAACTACCAGGTTTTTAAATGACAATATAAGGAACTTCTTTCACAGTTCTGTCTTGCAGAAAAAAAACCCCAAAACCTTATGATTCTTTTAGTGTTGGGAAATGCTGGCTTTTAGACAAGAACTTTGCAATGTCATTTATTTAATTTACAGAAATATACACTTCCTGAATCACAAGCTGAGTTTCCTTTAACAACTCCGAACATTCATCACTGTGACCTCTTCACACGCAACAGCTGGTGCAGGAAGTCATAACAAACATAGTATGTTCTTTTCTTCCAAAAATACAGAGTAGAAATTATTTTGACATGGTACAAAAGTTATTCTCATTTTATTTATGGAATTGAATTAAACAAAAATGAACAACCATGGCTGCTGCCATGCAGTGTGAGCCTTAGTGATAACATAAGAAGAGAGGTTGAGGTGTGAAGGCTTATAACACAATGCCATTGAAACAAACACAGCAAATCTTATATGCAAGCAGTGAATCAAATTTAGTTCTGTAACCTATGCAACCACACTGAAGTCAGCTGGGCTGTGTGGGCAGCAGTGTCAGACACCGGTTTTGGGACAGGGCTAAATTTTCAGAGCAATCCCAGCAACTGATTGTGAAGCCAAACAACGCCCACATACACCTCACCTACACACTGATCCAGTGGTCTCTCCACACACTGAGCTCCACCTGGAGTTGGCAGATCGAGCACATAACAACAGCAGGGCTTGGCTCAAACACTCCAAAATGCTACTGTCGGCACTATTTACGTTAGGACCTTGAAGAGCAACGTCTATTAATTCTTCTATTGAGACACAGAAAAGTTGACTAAAAAAGTCATAAGGCACCATTGATTCAATCTGGTTTGTATTATTCTTTTTTAACACTTCACATGAAATAAATACTTTAATACTGATCATATGTAAATAGCTACTGCTACATGAAGCAATATATTGAATGATAAAATGCTGCATTGTTCTGGAATATATCTAGGGACTTTTACAGCAAAACATATAAACGGAAATGCTGTTGTTACATGAAAAAAAATGCCTCTTTCTGCTGTTAAGATATTTTACATATATGCCAAACATCTCTTCTGAAGAGGTTTCTAGAGTAAAAAAGAATTGCTAAAACCTAAGCAGATCAAGATTCTTGGCTTGTTAACTGCAGGCCTTTTAAACGGCACATTTTAAAGTGAAACTGAAGCTGGTTTTCCAAGTCTTTGGTAGTGGTCCAGATTTATGGTCAGAAAACCTTGCTGAAAAGATCAAATACAAGATAATTTGAATGATACAGAGAATTGGCAGAAAACTGGGCAGCACTTTCATTGACTTATCAAAATAAAACAGTCATGTCAGAAGCAGGTAAGTTATAAAAAAGATATAATTGCTGGAGGGTTGGGGGTTTTTTTGGCTGCATAGCTATTTGGATATTAACAAGGATTTGGCAGGTCAAGGTATTAAAAATATTGTATTCTTGAATTCAAAATATTGTTCCTTAGAAAGTTATTAAGTGCTTTAGTTTTAAAATATGAATACAATAATTTAAGTTATTATCCTAAAAATCTTATTTGGACTTTTATTCACAAAATAGTATCCCAAAGAGACAGGCACTTTGTTTAAGTGACATCCCTAAAATACATATACAAATTCAGCATTGTGCCAGGTTTGATCCCAAGGTGCACCTGTCACATGGAGGTCCCACCAGTATCTGTTTAAGAAACTCTTACAGCCACGATCCCACAACTGGATGTAGATACACCCCTGCGCCCGCGCATTTAATTGCAGGTTCAAGACCATAAACAGTAACTTAAAATAGGTCATTAGATATAAAACTGTAAAAAACAGGTATGCAATCAAATGCTATCACAGCTAACAAGATTTTGTAAACAAACACTGAAAAGACCAAATTAAATTTGATCTGGCCAAACCCGACTCTAGTCTCATCCCCTTCAATGTGATGCCCAGGCTGTCAGGCAGAAAGCAGATCTGCCCCTCCCTGCTCACAGACAGAGCAAAAAGCCCTATGCACAGACATTTCACCAGGGTCCAGACTCTCTTTGAGTAAATTCCCTAGATTTTCAAGGACTGACCTCATTCTAGCCACAGAGTGTACTTAGGATCATGTCTCCCATGCTAGAGAAACATTTTCTTAACTTACACGACTAGTTTTCATGTTTTATTTTGGGTTTTTTTGAGCACCACCCTGTGAAACATGGCTGCTGACACAGGCTTGGCAGGGATCCCAAGGAGCACACTGAAGAAACATACTGCTGATGAGACTGAGGGGTAATTTTTCAGGGCTAAACTTCAGAGGTCCAATTAACAAAGAGCTATCACTCACCAATATTTCAAATCCAGAATTATAATCTTTCTCTAATTTCTGAAAGCATTTTATACGCACTTAGATCCACTTGTAAAATTCACTCATACAATGAGCTCTTTTCTCATACACAAAATTCAAAAGCCATTAAATGTATTAACCACTTGTCACAATGTTAGAATAGTTCACTCTTTCTTCTATTAATGTAAGCCTTGCAGCTCTCTGCATAGTCTCCTTTCAACACAGTTTGAAAGGACAGGCTTCACGGCAAACTCAGAAGACCAAATCTTTCTATTTCTCTTGAACTAGTGCAGACAGCAAATTTTGGATGCTCCCACTTGAATGCACAAACCCCGGACCAGCTTCACAACATCAAAGGGCTTTCACTGAGGAACAGTTTTGACCTCGGCTGCTCTACCATATTGTGAGTCAAATACCAGCTCTCTGTGACCTAAGTGCCAAGAAGCTTTTTAAGTCAAATCCCATCACTTAGTTGTACCAAAGAAACAATCAGAAAGCAGTCTGCGGAGCACTGGCAATAGTGATGCTTTACAGGAGGAGCCTGCAACTACAGTAATTGCTGCGTTTGCACCCAGACTACTTTCTGAGGACTCTTCGCATGCAGTATCAGGCAGAGGCATGACAGTAATCCAGGGCACAAATGACATGATGTGGGTTGGTCCACATAAGAGTAGGAAAGAATTAGGTCACAGAACACATAACACTATTTAAAAAATACGAAGGAGGGATAAAAAAATATATGTATTTTTATGCTGATGAATTCTTCGCTTGTGCTTTTCTTTGGAAGATTCTCCGCAGATAAAAACAAGGCCAGAGACACTCCATCCTTGAGGCAGGACGTGCTGTGCATTGCTTAACATTTGCTTGGCTAAGCTGAAGTGAAAAAGTTAAAGACGAACTCTTTGTCACCATGTAGTAGGTCTATGGCTTGCAGAAGCAGATGGGCTGAGTTAGGCATGCAAAGAAGGATCCACGGGACTCCTGGCTACACTTTTTACCCAGCAACTGTTTTTTTAAACATCAAATACTTTATCATTAAAATAATACAGCTACTGTACCCAAAGTGAATGAAACAGCTTTCTTCAAGCTCTATCAAATTCAAAGCCAGACCTCCCATGGAGCTTTCCAGGGGACAGGGTTGGACACAGTAAGCATGATGCACGTATGTTGTGTAGGGTCCACAAAATGCCTGCAGTATAAGCAAATAAAATTCATAGCTTTGAGCAACTATAGTCCATAAGCCACATCTATCACTTCTGTAATAGAGACTCAAGTTTGTTCCAGCTGACAAGCCAAAGTGGAAATCAATCAAGACAGACAACTTCCCAGTCATGTGGACAGGAGAGCTGACCCGAGGGGAACTTGAGAACAGATGTCACCCAAAGATGGGCCAGAACCCATTTCACCTTGGTATAGGCGGGAGCGGGGGGGCACCTCTTTCTTTTCGGACAGACCCACCTAAAAGAGAAAGAAGGGTTTTTTGTGTTACTCCTCCTGGAATACTCCTTCTTTTGAAGGGGGAGTTTACATACACACAGCAATTAATTCAGTAACTGGTGAAGATCTACTAGTTTTCATGCCTGGCCATTAAAAAAAAAAAATCTTGGTAGAGTTTTGGGTTAGTTGATTAAACAACATCAGAACTTCAAACACTGTAAAATAACATTTTTAACTAGTGCTATCCCTAATGTATGGAAAGCACATGTATTTTGGTCCATTGTCCCCTTCCCAAAACAGACTGATAGTTCTTGTTGGCCTTACTAACTTACGTGAACACACAACTTCTCAGTGCTACTTGCAATACATGCAAATCTCAATGAAAAGCGGCAAGCTCTAAACATAGTAAAATTTCAAAGCTCCTTATGTTTTTCCCTGTATAAAGACTTTAATAGCAAACTCATAAAAGGAAACACAAAAAAATGCATGTATTACTTTGCCTTCCTTTTTGGACAAGTACAAATGAGATGAAAGCTAACAGGGCAAAGTGAAGGGTCAGAGACTAACAGGAATCTCTGCTTCAAACCAAACCTTCATCATCTGGAAACAGGAGAGAAACATCTGAGTGTACAGATGATTACAGGATAACTATGAGCCACCAATGTCACTGGTTGTGAAAGAAGTATTTGATCCTTGGGTGTATCATGCAAAACACCACTAATGAAGATAGGAAACATTCATGCTGCTGTAGAAGACATGTTTGAAAGCTGAACTGAAACAGCATGTAACACTGATTGGAAAAGACAAAATATATATATATATATATATATACACACACCTAAGCAGCTCTGATGATCAGAGAACATGGCTTGGAAGCAGAGTGTGGTACATCCAGACTGAATCAGCCCATCAAAACAAGAACTGAGAGGAGGATAGAACTGTTGTCTTAAAAAACATTAGGAGTTTAACACGCAAGAAGAGAGAAAAACTAAACTCCAGGATGATGCTGGCACAAAAATAAATGAGTTGTGCATGAATTTAGATGGGAAATGAGGAGAAAGTCCTGAAGGATTTTGTGGTTCTGGCTGCCTGGAGCAGAAGGGCTGACTGTAATGGCAGAGCTGGTCACTTACAGTACGTGTTTCAACTTAAAAACCAAACAATTCCCCACTCAAATACAAGTTTAAGAGGGCTTGTACCTGCGCACCTCCGTTTAGCTTTTCCTGTGTGGTGAGGAAGGATGACCAGACTGTTAGTCTGAGAAGTCTGGAAACCTCAGCATCCAGACTCTTCTCCATCCACATTGGTTTTAGGACAATACACTGAAATTCCAACTTACCTCTACTTTCATTTCTTGCTAGTTTACTGGGATAACTTCTGTTCATGGGTACATATGGCTCTGGAGGTGGCAAATCAGATATCGGATGAAAAGAAAATCTGCTTTCCCATTCATCTGAAAAAAATTCCATGCAATTTACTCATTAGTTTTCTGACATAGATTAAGAAAGTAAATTGGCATTAACATCACGTTTAATGCATGTTTTATATGGCAAAATGCTTACACAGCTGAGAATGGAACAAGCATTCTCTTAAGAAGTCAAGGAAGATGATGCTTTAGGTTAGTTTGGGAATTAAAATTTTTATTAACTTTGACTGATCACTTTGGCAATTTAATGCAAAATCACATATCAGGAAAACAGCTGTAATTCCACTAAAATAAGTGTTACTCTCTCTTCCATTTATAACAGATCTGCTTTTTTAACACACACAGACATACACACACACATATATGTCCTACCAGAACTGCCTAGTTTCTCTTACTTCAGAACGGTATTTTGTTCCTAGTATAGAATTTCCTGATATTCATGTATCATTGATATATAGAGCTCAAAAGCATCATTAAAAGCACACTCCTATAAGCATGGGTTTTGCTCCCTTAATATTTATACTGGAAGAAGAAAATTTGGGGCCATTATGCTAAAGCTTATGACAGAGAATCCCGTATATAACTACTATCAAAAATGGAAAAATACATCACTTGAAGCTGTATCTCTTTAGAGTACAGGGGCCCTTTTGCTGCAGTTACTGAGTCTATAGAATTCTAAAGAATAAAGCAAGCTGACTGGTTTCTTCATTGAAATAATAGGAAATGTTCCAAGAGCTGTGTTCTGCACTTGATTTTGAAAGTCTAAGGAAGAAAGTGTGGGCTAATTTAAACTTTGTCATTTTCCTCACTTGCTTGCTTCAGGACTTTGCAACCATAACTTTGTTGCGATATTGTGGTATTTTACTGCATAATGTAATGAACAGCTGAGTAAGTTCTACCTGGCATTTATACATGTGGTTATTTGCTGGCATCCAGTTTTTCTGTGTTTACTCCCAAGGCTGCAACCAGAAACCAAGGTGCAAAGGAGCTGCATGTTCTGAACCCTGCAAATGACTTGTGTGGGAAAAAATATGCCTGTGATCCTTCTGTCGTACCTGGTGTGTGAAGATGTTTCAAAAGCATGAGTTATAGTTTCATTTTCTGTTTGCTTTTTCTAACCTTATAAATGTCAGAAATACCAATTTTGGCCTCCCATAATTAACTGAAGGATTTATCTGGTCTATGCAAATAGAAAACTATTAAAAAGAAAAGAGTGATTAATCTTTAAAACACAGCAATCTCGGACCTCATCTTTTCAATAAACACTAGCAGAAATAGATACTTGACATTTTCAGCAATGTTCTGACAATCCCTTCCCTCATTTGTTTTTCAGCTTTCAGCTTTTGAGTCATCTAACTTGTTCCGACTTCCAAAGTGTCAGTGTAGCTGTGGTTTGAATTCATATTAGAGTTGAAACAATTTCCTTCCTTTTTTCGGGGTATTTTTCAAAGGGTTATTTCAGAGACTGTATTGACGACTTTGCAATTCTGCTCTATGTATGGCATATTCATTCTGTTCTTACTTGCCAGGGATAATTGAGACCCAAGTGACACCTCTGTTGGTCAGAAATCAAAGGCTGGCACTAGAAACAAAGTCTCTATTACAACTCTTTTTTGACGTATTAAGGCCAAAAGCCACTACACTTTCTCTGTGGAGGACAAACAGCTGGGAGGATGGCTCACCATCACCTGGATCCTGGAAGCCGTTTCTGACAGCTGCTGAAGGTGGCGGTGGTGGCGGCGGCGCTGCTGAGCCTGGCCGGTCGGGGGGAAGCGGAGGCCGTGGTCCACCTCTCTGGCTGTCCAGCCCTGCCCGGGAAGGCAGCTGGGGAGTAGTGGGCAAAGCCCTGGAAGTGCTTCCATTCCGGCTTATGGGAGGAGGTGGCGGGAGCGGGCCTAGAGCAAGGCAAGAGGCAAGCACACAAATGCTGTTAACACCAGGGGTTATTGCACCAGTGGAAAGCCACTGCCTGCATCCCAAGGCCTCCCGCTAAGAAAACGGGCTGGTTCAGGACCCTCGGCCCCAAGGGGTAATGGCCCTCAGCACCCACTTCCCTGGCCTCCACGGCTCTCTAGGGATTTAGTGCTGATTTGGAGACTATGGCTTAGAGGAGCAGCATATATCTAAACATAAATACACTGCAGTGTCCACATTCCCATTTCCCTCAGCTACAGAAGCCTCTGTAGAGGTGCTGGTCCTTGAAGCTACTTTTAAACCACTCTAAATTGACAGTGGCCACAACAAGCAGAAGTCACAGCTGCAATTCAGGGTGCTGTGGAGGTCCAAACTGTAACACATTTCCTTTCTATGTACCATTGCAAGGCAAGAGGACATGTAGCAGAAGACACCTGCTACCCTCAGAGGCTCTCTGTACATAGGGGTGGTCCCCCTCTGGGTGTCACAGCCAGGGTCTGTGGTGGCACACAGGAGAGCTCAGCCCAGGAGTGGCTGCATTAAGCAGCAGCTCATCAGCTCACTCATTTATAAACAAATAGGCTGCATGACAGGTTTTTCAGTAGTTGGAGCATATCCATCTCCCTCTAAACTGGAAACAGACCTCACACATAGACTGGCATTTCCAGTGTTTGTGTATCTGTAACTGGCAAGGATGTGACACGTCAAATACGAAGGCACAGCCCACGTAATACAGACCCAGGGGTGTCCTGAGGGCAGGGGAAGGGTGCTTCTACAAGAAAAGTAAATAAAGACAGGAAAGCTGCTGCTGCCAGGGAGAGAAGTACCCATGGTTAGGACACAAGAAGGTGAAGCAGAGGGTGTGGAGTTATGCATGTTCAAAAGTCTCACCACCTCTGTTTGGTACAGTTGGGCAACTGACAATTATGCTAATTTTCAATAAATGCTTCCCTGTCCTGATGAAATCTATCTACAGACACGCACTTTGAAAAAGAGAGCAGTAGATATTTAGTCATATTAAAACATGTTTCAAGAAACATGCTGTACTTCGTGTATTTTTGCTCCCCTTCTTATTTTACAAATTACTAAAGTTTGCCTTCAGGGAATGGTTTCAAAGAATGAGAAGCATTCAGCAACTTTCAGAATAGTTTTGCTTGCTCTCTCTAAACCTAACTAAACTTCATTGTCTATATTGAACTGCTGCAGAATAGGTGCATTTATGTTTTAGAATGTATTGCTACAACTTCCTTCTACTTACTGAGCCAGAAGAAAGTTAGTGCAGGTTTGCTAAAATCATCTGCCTCAGAAAAGAGGCAACTAGGAAAGCACTGGTGGAAGCCAAGGCCATCACATAACAAACTCTCGGAAGTGACTGAATAACTGCAGACACTCTCTGCAACTTTGATCCATCCCCCTGGTCAATTGTAATGGGATTTCTCTGATTTATTTACTGCAGGCTGCACTAGCATTGTGCCATCTTCTGGGCTGGCAACCAGCTCCACAAAGCACGGTTTCAGGGCCACTATTTTCTGTAGCTGCACAGCTGCTGTAGGTGTTGGAGATTCAGGCTGGTTCAAAGAGCTGGAAAGCAACATAGATAGCTGTCCGTGAGAGCTCCCATGACACTCATTTCTACTGTCTAGGACTGGGTGGGCTAGAGATGATTTCTGAGTTTATTCCAAAGGATGAAATGAAAGGCCACTCTATGGAGTTTCCCAGCAGTATCTTCTGTGCAATGCTTTTCTCCTCCTGATGTTACAGGGCCTGACTGCGAGTAAATTCTCTAATCTCCCAAGGGACAACTATCAGGTATTAGAGAGCTGAGTTATGATGTGCAATTCTTAAAAGTTATGAACAACAGCTGTCACAGAGGGCAAAGTACATTATGAAATAACTCAAAGGAGACAATTCTACTTTTACTCTAATTTGATATCTACATATGGTAAGTAACAACGTTTAGTCATGCTGTAACAACTGCAATTACATTTAACAACTGCTGGCTAAGTCTTTTATTAAACCTATTTGTATTCGACTGTGTTTGTGTCTCCCAACACGTAGAAGGTCAGGTTCCACAAACTACCACTCGTGAGAACGCCACCATTAACTCACGCTGGTTGATTCAGGAAGTCAGATGCTGTCACCTTACCAGAAGCTTCTTTGCATCAAAGAACGTAATGGGGAAATCCCGTTTGCAATCCTTTTCAATTACAGTGACTATAATCAAAGTTACCAAGATCTGCAAAAGCACACGTGAGCACACTGGCGATGTGCTGTGACTTCCCTTAAGCCACCGCGATGCCCATAAACCTTCGCTTTCAACTGCAGAATCCCTAGTGCCTAACAGGGATGTCAAATATGTGTTTGTTGAGCATACGAAGCCGGTGCGGGCACGGCCAAAGCACCCTCGCCCTGTGCCGCCTGTCCTGGCCAAAGCACCCTTGCCCCGTGCTACCTGTCCCCGGTCCCCACCTGAGCGGCCGGGCGGGTCTCTGACGGGCGGCGGCGGCCTCTCGCCGGGCGGCGGGGGCAGCGGTCCGGAGCGGCCCCCGCCGGGCGCCGGGCACGACCCCAGCGAGATGTTCCTCTGCGGCAGCCGCGGCATCTCGTCGCCGCCGGCGGGGGCGGGCGGGATCGGGGGCGGCCCCG